>JAWQUT010000240.1:99015-114311 GCA_033807755.1 Ellobium chinense
ATATATATATTTAGCAACTTTAATAATTCAGATTTTATGTCTTTAGCAGATAAAGGTTTGTCTAATTTTGCTGCAAATTTCAAATACAAGCGAAATGACGCGACCTGTTACGGTACGGTTGTGTCACAACTGGAAAATTAAAAATACATGTCTTGCCGGATATGCCTCTAACAAGATGGATCCAGTACCATTGTTTTTTTTTCTTAATTTTTTTCTTTCGCTGTGACAGAAGAAGAGCATCTAGATCATTTTTTTTGTTTTGTTTTTGATGTGACAGAATTAGAGTATCTAGATCTTTTTTTTTTTTTTTACGATGTGACAGAAGTAGAGCTCCTAGATCAATGAAACTCGCTGACAAATAAAATAATATCTGTCTGTTAATGGCTTGAAAATTCTATCCCAGTCAACTTTTAACTCCTGAAGTTACTGGAATTAAGTAAATCTAATCATCTGAATAAACGTTTTGCTGGCCCACCTGATTTATGTATATTCATTATTAATTACTACTAGACATATGCCTTCGCTGGCAATGTTTGTGGCCAGTCTTAAAAAAGGCAGTAAAATCTGAACTATAGACGAAAATTTAGGCTAAACTAGAGTGACATCATCAGCAAGTCTTCTGATTTCAACTTACTCACTTTTCCTCAGAATGGCGGGCAAGATGACGCCATCAGCTAGCTTCAACCTATAAAAAAGGCGAGCAGCCTGATTCAACTTTCTAGATACCACCCAAAGAATGATCATAAGGAAACACCTCTTTTTATTTACGACCCTGAAAAGTTGCAGATACGTAATAATATCAATATTCGTTTGTGCGCAGATTGTTGTCTTAATTTCAAATTAGGTCAAAGTCTGATCGCTGCTGCCAAAACTCTAATAAAACAAGGGACGAAAAGTAGAAGGCCGATTCATGAAAGAATTTCCTCACGTCTTTTACACTTTCATCAAACGGTACAGTTCTTGTTATAAATCTCATCTCTATATCATCCTGAAACTAGTAGCGTGTTTCCAAAAGACCTTACAAGTATTCAAATAGAAGTAAATGAAGTAACACTGTCTTCAACGTTCTTAGCACATTAATTTAAGCGTATGCGGAACAATTCCGGGTTAAAGTTATTCGTCCTTTAACTGATACTACTCACGCAAATAATCATGATTCTGCTTTAAAAGTGGACCATAGCGCTTAAAGTTACAGTAAGTCTGTGTGTTATATAGTTTGATACATCCAGTCATCCTTCCGAATCTACAAAATGTTGCCTGCAAGTGATGAAATTTAACTTCTACACATCGACACATTAAACTGTGTATATGTACAAGCCTACACAACGACTTCCGTGTTCAAGTTATTCGCTCGTGTAAATAGTCATGTATCTGCCTTAAAAGTGAACAACAGCATTAAAAATTAAATTTAGCCGATGTGCTCTATAGTTTGATACATCCACTCATCCTCCCAAAACTACAGAATGTAGCCTGCAGGTGATGAAATTAAACCTCTACGCATCAGCACATCAAACTGTGTGTTTACAAACCTACACGCCTTGACCAACAGACAGTTGTAATAGTATCCTGCTGTTTGACTGGGTGACGAAATAAATATTCCTCGACATCGGGTGATATTGGAACATAACTAACATCCACGAGCAAGTCCTCACATCTACTTGCAGGTCATCCAGGCAATGTATTCGCATTTGAAAAACAAAGTTTTTACTTTTACAACGTCAGTCTCTGGAAATGACTTGCTGCGTGACTCTGTCAATGAAAGACACTCATACCGAACTTTACATAACAGGATCTTCTCCAAATATAGATGACTCCAGTTGCACTGGGGCGTGCTTGCAAAAAATGACCCCTATACTTCAGGCCATAACTGTTTTTTTGTCTGCTTCACAGTCGCTAGTGTACCACTGAGGCGTCAATACAAGGCTTAAGAAGGGTATGCACGATCCTATTATACAGTACTTCACATACAGCTCAAGGCCGTGTGCCTCACAGTTTTCGATTCTCTCATGTCTTCAGTTCGTGTAAGTGTAAATCAAAAGCCAGTAATAATACATTGTGAAGGCATATTATAATGCGCTGACTGTAGCATACTATTACATGTTTCACATGCACAGTAATTTTGCATAGCTCGAAATCAGGCCAAAGTATAATATGGGCCTATTTATAGGGTTAAAAGCTTTTATGTAATTACATTCGCCATGGGTTGTTCAAAGTGTGACCTAGATCTATAGACTGCTGCTCACCGTGCATTGAAACAATCATGTAGCCAAAAATAATTGCAAAGTCACTGCCCAGGATATGTCATTCTCTCTTCCTTGATCGAAATCGGCAATATGTTCAGCCTAGCATGCATATATAATATATATTATACAAAAGAATTTCACGTACTTATTATTGCATTAGATTACCCTTCTGTATTGACGAATCTATTTGGCGTATCGAATAAAAACTATTGTGTGTCTTATATTCGAACAAAAATAATAAACTCAGGTCATGGTCATTAAAACAAATAGGCGTGTCTGTTCTGTACAGTACTTGGTCAAGCTTCCTTTTCATTCATACTGTGACATAACGGTTTGTTGACATCCGGCTCCATGACCAAATTTGCCCTAGTTTACAGTACGATCATTTATACCTACCTAAACTTAACATTATTTTTTACTCTTCTTTCCCCTCCTCCTCATCCTCCTCGCTGAACAACAAGCTGACCTCTCACTGACCATGGGCAATGGCATAGGATAATCAAGACTGTTATTATAACTGATTAATTAATGAACAATACACTCGAAACGCCCTCAAGGACTGCTACACCTTTAACCTCTGTCCAAACTGACCACTCGGGAAATACATGGTCAGGGGAAAAAAATGCAATGCATTTATATAAACAACGACTGGCCTTTCCTTTGCCACGCTTCAGGAAATCATAGCTATGTCAGCAGAGTCTCATGATAAATGGCATGTAAAACTTGTTTTATATAAACAAAAATGTCGACTTTCATGACAAACAAAGGCAAACAACAGAGAATCCTATATCTAATAGTGTATGTCTACTTACCTGACTGAAGATGGACTTGTCCGCCATTGCAAAGAACAAACACGGAAGGACCGAGTAGACAAAAACAATTATGGCAACACGCAAAACATTTCGTAAGCATGCGGTGTGTGACCCAGCAGTTTTTCGGTCCATTCAAGGTTTACCTGTGTAAGGTCACACTTGGCTAACCTCGCTCCACGAAAATTGTATGGACGACTGACTGCTATACTTGAGTCGTTATGGGTATCGAACAGAACAACTTCGAGCTAGAACGCGTTGGTTTCCATTTCGATTCGCTTTTAAACTCAGAACCAGCTGAATATTTTGGTAAAACGAAGAGAATCATAATTCGGATCATACACTCGAAATAAAAATATCTAACGTTTATCGAATGGGCAGGGTGCTCAACAAAACAAAAGCAACAACAACAACAACAACAACAACAACAACAACAACAACAACCTCTGGCAAATTTATTTCAGTATAGTCAAATCNNNGGGGGGGGGGGGGGGGGGAGACATTTTATGAGGTGGAAGGAGTGGCTTGGGGGAAGGGTCATTTTTTTAATTTGGGAGGAATGTACTGACACATTCATCAGAATCTGGTGATGTTAGTAAGCCGAATCGTAAAAAAAAAAAATTCTACCTCAGTGGTGCCATTAAATTCATAGCACTCATTTTCCCTTGCAGGACTAGATGAAAGTGATTAATTAAGTTCTTCTGCTGAGTGGTTCACTGTGTTTTAGTACTTAGATTGTCAGGTCTGTCGCCTTCTTGGTGCGAGCGACGATGAAACAGACACGCCCACTTCTTGTCAAGTTCTCATTGCACTTTGTACTGCTTGCATTGTGCATGGACGGTTTCATAATAAAGGAAAAAGACAGGGTGGATTAAACATTGGGCAAACGCAAGACAATCTTAAGAGAATCGAAAAGTACAATGTACACTTGTACAGGGTTCTGCATGTCTATTATTACTGTCCTCTTTGAATCATATTATAATTAATTTCTTCAGAGCCATTTACCAGATCCAAATTTCCACAGTAATCAAGCTCTTTTGACTAGTTTCCAGGATTAACGCAACCAGTTTATTAAAAAATGCTGCATAAAACATTGGGCTTATTATTTTAAAGTTCGTGTAAATAGAAGAAATGAATACGGGTAAAAGATGTTAATTTGTATCTCAGTAAAGACAATTGCTGGCACACATGACATGTTAATGCCACCAGAGATGCAGATACAGTATACAAAATCAGACCATGATGCACAAAAGCTTATAATGCTCTTCACTGACTCAGTTCTTCACAATATAATAACGATGTTTATGCATCTCTTATCCGGTTTTATCCAGACCAGTTGTTACCTCAAAGTCGTATGACTATTTGGTGTACTCCTGGGATTCTCTTAATGTGCACTTAGGTCTGTGCTCCTAAGGGATGGGCTAGGAAAGAGAAATCACTCTTGTGGGAGTCCTTCAAAAAATATGTAGGGACTCATTTTATTCCCTAACTTTGCTCCCAGCTCTAATATTGGTTTTCATACGAGCACAATCACACCTTGGAATAATCCAGGGATAATACAAAATGGATATAACCGTAAACTGAGATGTCCGCTTATATGACTTCACAAATATTATATCCCAGCAGACCAGATCACCCAAGAATTCTCTCAACTCCCCAGAGAGCCGATATCATTTTAATGACACTGACAACTAGCATTTTGACAATATCTTTCACCATCCTTAGCTAGAAATACCCACTTTACAGATGGGCGAGCCGCAGAGAATGTGACTGAGATTCTTTCATATAACACCGGCAACATGACCAGGACGGAAACATGTCATATGGACATTTTTTTTTTTAACCACGGTCATGATATTGACTTGTTACTAAGGAATGATTAGGAGCACAGAGTCATAAGCCTTAACCTTTAAGGTGTGGTAAGATAATCTAGTCACGTATCTAAAGCAAACCATATCCATGACAAAAACACACATCTTGAATTCTATACTGTCCTCATCCAGATAGCCCTGATCCTCTCTGTCATCAGTGGTGCTAATTTTGAGAGCGATTGCATAGCTTAGTTCTGTTCGTAAACCCAAAGTTGGGAGCCTAGGTATAACAAAACCGTAGACCATGCAGCTGACTGAATCTCGAGGACAAAAGGAAAACCTCAGACGAAACGCATTGCCTTAGACAGGCACTGATGTCCGTGATAGCCTGGTTTGATCCGACCCCCATGCCGATGGGCCATTCCACATTCATGTGTCTTGTTGATGGATCAGATTGGATTAAATTGGATTTAAAAGTGCAATGCTCTGACCGACACACCTCAAAGCCAATGCACACTTATAAGAACAGTTAGCTCTCAACAGGCTGTCGGTTCATGGAGTGCAGTACCTTGCAAAACTATTTCGCATGCCGGCATTTAAAGCGCCATTCAAACTCCCCGTTCAAACACTAATAATGGCTCATGCATCATTTTATGTGGAGTTGTCCTCATGTCAAACGTGCGCACGAACGTGACGATGGACACTGTTCTTGTGCCCGTTCCTGGAGCGTAAAAAAACACGAGTCTCTCATATTTCATTTTAGCTTCCTTTAAGCCAGTACTACTGACTGGCTATTCTCGTCGCCATTATGACAAGCCGTCCTTAAATATATACTACATTCTCGTTTCATAGTTGACTCAAGTGCACTTCACACACCAGCGATTTAAACTTTACCACGCACTGTATTAATGTACAAAAATGGTGCACTGAAAATTTCTGTCCCTACTGTCCCTGCCACATTTTCGTTACTACACTGTTACAATTTTATACGCTGTATTCTCCTAGGAGAAACTGTTGATTGCTAGAATCACACAAATAGATCTAACTGCTGCCAGATTAGGGCAAAATCACATGACATTTCATGACGAGTGAAATATTGTTTATGAAACCAAAAGGCGTTTTCTCTGCTGAATATTATGGGGTGTGGTGAAAAGATGGATCCCTTAATCGATTTCTTCTATTCTCTAAGCCACAGAAATCCACGCTTCTGCATGAAAATGCTGGCGTTCACACAAGATCTAGAGATCAGTGCGAAATAAATGCTTTCAGGTTATTTTTCCCTTCGAATGAGAACAAAGAGAACAAAAATAAGTTGAGGGGTGTGGNGGGGGGGGGGGGGGGGGGGGGGGTGGTATATGCATAATAAAATATCCCCACTTTCATCATTATTGTCGTAGTTATCATGAATTCATGAAAGCCTGTGTTATTGTTTTGCTATCATCTAGATTCCAGCTCGAGATAAGCTGCTTGAGTCGAGAGATCAGATATCAAAAAGGGAGATCATTATCAGCGAGAAATAATGGGACAGCTGATAAATTATTAACATGCTATGATAATGCACTCCCCTTGACAGGACTCATAAAATGCTGGTTAATATTATGCACTTTGGGGGAGAAAGTCGTGACTTCAATCCCAGGCATTTTGAGAAAATACAGTCATTGTGTTCTGGCGTGTCAATGAATTTTAGGAAAGACAACGATCTTTGTCTGTGTCAGCGAGAAACATCATAGTAAGAGTGATCTTAACCCTTGCTATCTACAGACATAATAGAGATGCAAGCTCAGCTTCCCAAGACAAGTTTCAAGTTTATTTATCTCTGCGTAAGCCAAACACATACATTGTGATCAATACAAAGGAACAGATGAAAAGGGGAAAAAAGCAACTAAAAAAATATATAATCTATATACATAACTGTTACTAAATTACATTTAGTCATGGACATATCTTGTCTCTTTCTCTTTCTCACTCTCCCACTAACTTTCTCTCTCATTATCTTACACCCACTCTCTCTTTCTCGCACTCACTCACTCACTCACTCTCCCCATCTAATGTTAACAAACTGATCTTTACGAAAAGGCCAGCATCAGAATAAGGCTCGAAAGCGATGAGTGACTGAGTAATACGGATAATCTAGTTGTTGGTAAACAAGTCTTTGGACTGGAAAACACAGCTGGGAAGTAAATAACAAGTGGGCGGCGCTGACCTATTTTAGCCAAGTGAAGGTCTCGGTTGGTCTAGTTTAGCCCCGTGGAAAGTTTTATTTTAGCTTTTCCGGAAAGGTCAATTAAATTTTATAATATCGTCCCAGGGAAAACTGTTGCAACCATCGACTGACAGCCTGTTATACAGCATTCGCCATTACAGCTTTGAGAGTGAGCTAGCCGTATGAAGTGAGAAGGGCTTGCCCGCTTGATGCAGGATTCAGGTTCACCTATGTGTTATGGAGATACATGTATACAGGTATTCTCCCATCTGATTCTCCAACGGTATATTTGTGATTCCCACATGTCCTGTGGTCAACTTATATGGGAACCACATTTATTTTCCTCGTGAGTATACTCCACATTAAGTCCCGTATAGCAGAGCAAGTTATGAAATCTATTTGGACCCTAGCAGGGCCTGAAAATATGAGAGAGAAAGACCTCGCCATAACATATAGCATGACAGAGGTAAGATGAATGACCTAGGCATAAAATTATACTGAGTCTTATATTCTACATTCTAAGCCAAAGGTTATATATATAGTTCAGAACATTCATCATGCTGGTGGTACATGCATCTCAAACTTAAAGCGTTACAAAGATTATTATACTGTGTTACTAGAGCTGCGTGTATAATTATTGATTTATTTCTGTGGCAAATCAAGCGAGAATATCAGCGCCCATTGAGACCACAGTAACTCATAACACTACTTTTGCCAGTGGCGTAGGAACTGGGCTTAGGGGCGCAGGCTCCCACAGAAAAATCCGGCGGGACTCTAGCTATAACCGGTGGTTGATTTATATTTTACCTCCAACCCTTCACTTCATCTCAATAAATTACGGCCTGGCTGGCAAATGCCAAGTGCCCCCTACCCTTCCAGTTTTCAGCAACTTCTGACGCCACTGATTGTACAACCAATAACAAAATATCATGACCAAAAAAAAACTGGGCATAATATGATCGGCATGAGGAAACAATAAAGCTGTATAAGAGGATTGACATTTGCATTTTTATAGACATGAAAGGCTACAAACGCAGACTGTTATAGGGTGGCGTAATTCACTCTGTTATGAGAGCTTTACAATAAAGGTCTTGAATGTTGGTTATGTATCCGATGTTGACGCAACTGAACAATTACATGAGCAAAGGTGTGTGGGTGTACGTGTGGGTATATGCGGTTGTCAAAGTGTGTGTTTGGGTGAGTGCTTCAAAGAAACAGTGTGGGTGTCGTGTGTGTGGATGTGGGTGTGTGTGTGGGTGGGTGTGTGTGTGGGGGGGTATGTGTAGGTACATGTACGTACACTTAAGGTCAAATGTTACCAGTCTGTGCTAATTACGCTTGTACATGTATACCATGTATGTATCAGGGTAAACGGGACAAATTGCCACTTCGGACAATAAAATCGTATCTTATCTTATCTCTCTTAAAATTTGCATTTGACCTTAATTTGGAAGACCTCGGCTTGCGTCAAAACTGACGCTGTACATATGAAACGACCAGTCACTGAGTCATGCAGGTATGGACGCAATGACCGGGCGGACACATGAAAAACGTGCTGGTGTTAGCGGTTTCGCTAAGAGCTCGGAATTAATCTCGACCGCAGAGTACTTGAGATTACGTCGCCTAGCTTTACTGCTTGTCTTGAGTGTAAGTCTCTCTACTCTGGCTACCTACCAGATAGANAGAGAGAGAGAGAGAGAGAGAGAGAGAGAGAGAGAGAGAGGAAGACGCAAGAGAGAATGAAAATACCAGTGGTAATACAGTAATTTTACTAATACCCGTAATTATGATAATATCGCAGGACGAATATTTTGTTGTAGACTCCACCGTACCGTAAGACTGCCATGTTTGGGGTAAAAAAAATCTGCCGCAGCAACAGGTTTACAAAAAAAAATATATCATTATCAACATTCGTTCGTCTCTTCACAACTCATCTCTCTCTCTCTCTCTCTCTCTCTATCTATCTATCTATCTATCTATCTATCTATCTATCTATCTATCTATCTAAGCTTATCTATCTATCTATCTATCTATCTAGCTAGCTAGCTATCTATCTCTTTCTTTTCATCTCTTTCTCTCTTTCTCTTTCTCTTTCTCTCTCTCCTTCTCTTTCTCCCTCACCACACACTTCTAGGGTCGAGAAAGACAGGGAGACGGGAGAGTGAAGACGAGAAAAAAAGAGAGAGAGAGAGAGAGAGAGAGAGAGAGAGAGAGAGAGAGAATATCAATAGTAATAAGTATATAAATACCCATAATTATGAAGGCATCGCATGACGAATACTATGCCCAGGGCTCCACGGTACCATGTTAAGACGGCCATGTTTGTTGCAAAAAGTCTGCCATAATGCATAGCAATATGTTTACAATTAAATGTTTCACCATTCGTCCGTCCTTTCCTAACTCTTCTCTCTGTTTCTCTAACTCTCTCTGTCTCTCTCTCTGTCTCTCTCTCTCTCTCTCTCTTCTCTTTCTCTCTCTATTTCCGTCTCACTACCCACATATTCGCTTTTTCATTTTCCTTCTTCTCCTTCCTTATCTTTTCTTTTTCATTCTTCAAAGCTCTCTAGAAGCGCAGGACCTTGTGCCGTCTGCCCCATCCATGCCGAGGCCTGCCACTTGTGGCTATTGACCCCACAGTCGCCTGCTGCATCCGCATAGAGTTCCGTATAGAACAGGGGGTGTGGCAAACAGGAAAACAACAGAGAACAATTCTATGAGGCAGACACATGCAGGGACTGTCAGATAGACGAGAACAGTGTGACACACATGCACAGATAAACAGCCAGAGCTGAACAGAGGCTCAGCTTCAGGTTCAGATCTGTAACTTCATTGTAACAATCGTTACAAGATAATGGAGCTGAGAGATAGTTACTAGTGGGCACATCAGTAGACATATATGGATAGACAATCAGACAACGGGACAAAACAATCTGACAAAAGGACAAATCAATCAGACAAATGGACAAAGAATGCTACTATGTCGTAGGTGTAGTACAAGGTGGAACGGAGCACTTAGTATAGACGTCTACCTGATTCCAAACTGACGGCAAGGCGATGGGTGCCGACGCAGAGGTCGCGGGTTCGATTCCCACCACATCACTTTCTTTCCTTCTTCCATTTTCTCTCTGCATTTGTCTTCTTGAGCACTTCCCCCTTTATCCTATCTTGTGTGAGCATCTGTTTGCGTCTGCTTACTCCTTATTTCTAATTATGTCGCAGAACGCCATGTACTCGGAATCTTGGTCTACTCATTGCAAAGTTCCGGTCCCTAAAGTTCTATATTTTTGTCTTGCAGCCAGTCAAAATGAGGCTTATGTCATTAGACAAGAAACTGAGTTCTACGCATTAACGGTGTGATCTCTTACCGCTGTATGGATTACATTTAAATTAGTGCATCGGTGCTGAATCTATCTTTAGGAGCGTTCAATACGCAGAGTTAATTGTATGATTATTACGATGGCAAGGTAATTATTCCATCGTTAATGCGCAAGTTCTTAGCTTATACCTTTTGCTTATCTCTTAATCTCGGCGAGTCTCCAAGGCACGCCTGAGTCTTTGATGCCATCGATCCAATCAGATCTGCTCAATTAATCATGATATTGTGTAATATAGGTCATAGTGTAGGAGACAAACCCACTATTGTGACCAGTCTGGTTATGTATTCTGGTTCCATGCGCCATATAACTGCNGGAATAATAGGGTACCGTATGATTTGATATGGTCTATAGGACGGTGCAGTCTTCCTTTAAATTAGTGCATCGGTGCTGATTCTATCTTTAGATGCGTTCAATACGCAGAGTTAATATTATGATTCTTACAATGGCAAGGTAATTATTCCATCGTTAATGCGCAAGTTCTTAGCTTATACCTTTTGCTTATCTCTTAACCTCGGCGAGTCTCCAAGGCACGCCTGAGTCTTTGATGCCATCGACCCAATCAGATCTGCTCAATTAATCATGATATTGTGTAATATAGGTCATAGTGTAGGAGACAAACCCACTATTGTGACCAGTCTGGTTGTGTAGCCTGGTTCCATGCGCCATATAACAGCGATTTCAACCGAAAAGTCCGAAGAGATGAGGACGAAGGAAAAGGGGGATGGAAAGAGATGTAATAATAGTATGGTATAATATCTGTGGGCTTAGAGATGGCCACAAGTGACGGTCCGGCTACTATCCCTATCTTAACTTCCCTTTTTCTTTCTTTCTTTTCTTTCTTTCTTTCTTTCTTTCTTTCTTTCTTTCTTTCTTTCTTTCTTTCTCTTGTTTTCTTCTTCTTCCACTTCTTTTTCAAAATGCTGGTCATCCCAAATTTCAATGGCTCAGCTTTGATCGTAGGCTTAGGGCAATATTTTTGTCGCCGAAGGAAGGGAGGACATCTTAAAAATAACAGACAAGGAAAGAAAGAAAGAAAGAAAGTGGCGAAAATAAAAAGAGGCAGCCAAATTCCATATCTTTTCGTCTGTTCCTTCAGACAAATTGGACAAATTACCTTTAGATTATAGTGAGATTAAAGAAGCTTGAGGAACAGAACGAGGATGGCTGTGCGAGAAGAGGAAAAAGAGAAAAAGACAAGTCCATACGAAAAACAAAACGAAAGAGCAATGCAAAAATGAGTGGTGTTCAACCCATTAAAATTACGGCACATATGTGTGCAGCACTCAGAATGAATGAAAGCCTGGGCACGGATTGACAGATGCAAAACGATTGTGTCATTCAGCAAAGAGAGGTTGATGAGAGAAATAATGATGATGATGATGATGATGATGATGATGATGATGATGGTGATGATGAGAGAGAGGCTTATGAAATTCTCTCTTAGAGAGAGAGGGAGAGAGAGATCTTCTAAGATAAATGAAACAAAAGAAGAAGCCGACCTGAAAGAGAAACTAGCACGTGTTCAGCTTCGGTAAACGAAGTGGGTGTAAGATTAAAATAGTAATGATAAGATTAAGAAATGCAGCACATAGGATCGTCAAAGAAAGAGTTCTTACAGGATTAGGATCAGAACAAAGTCAAAACAGAAAACAGAAGGGAAAGTAGAGAAGTTCCTGGGATCCTCGACCGACAACAAGTGTAATTAGACCGTTTAGATTGCAGGAGCCTAACTGTTCCAAAACCTCTGGACTATCACAGTCAATAATAGCAGGGTATAAAATCTCTCCTTTGGATAGATTATGTAGAAATAATCTTATAACCTGAAACCACATTGCAAAAGTGGTGAAGTGGTGTCCTGAAATTGTTTTTTAAAAAAATATTTTTTAACAGGTTGTATATCCCAGTGGCTCTCAGCAGATTTCATCTGTGATCTTTAAAAGAAAGCCAAATTTTAACCCCTTGTCAGCTAATTTAAAATTGTGCAAAATCTAAATGAAGGACCCTCGCCGTTAGCAGTATATGATTTGAGCATAGTGATGGCAACTTGGTCATCTAGGAACGTTCCTGTGGTTTGAATAGGAAAAAAAACCCAAAAACAGTGAATAGCTTAAAGTGCTTTTTTACAATATGGCTCCCGCAACCTTTAAGCCGGTATAAAATTAACTAGGGAAAAGCAAGACAGAGATTATCTTACGTAGATAGATATTCCTATGAAGAACCACCACTGAACGCACGGCCTGTGACAGTTAAGACCTGTGGCCATATGTATAATCCTTACTTTAGTTAACGCATTCCGGTAACCACGGGAAACTCTCAAAACATTAGTAGTGTTTACTGTGGTTAAAGCAATACGTTCACTAACGTATGGATTATGCATACGGCCACTGTACTTGAAAGCGTAGGTTGCCCTATCTAGCAATGCCAGATCTGCCCCTTTATCCAGTTGCAAGCCAAAATTTAATGGTTTCTCCTTCAGTCTAAGCCCCTCCTTTCTACCAAGCTTTATTCAAATTGGTTTTGAAGCTTTCCCAGTAATCCAGTTTACTAGCCAAGAAATCCCGATGAAAACAAAACCTTCCTTGCCAAGACAAAACTATGAGGTGCGTTGGCACGAGAGAAGGCGTCCTCTGCAAATTTTGCTTGTGTGTTGCAGGTTGATGGTGGTGGTGACAGTGATAGTGGTGATGGTTGTTGTGATGGTGATGACGGTGATGAAGGTGTGATGGTGGTGGTATGATGATAATGGTAGTTGTGATGGTGGTGATGATGATGGTGCTGGTGGTCGTGGTGATGATGATGATGCGGAAGTGGTGATAGTGGAGATGGTGGTAGTGAAGGTGTTGGTGGTGTTGTTGGTGGTGGTGGCGGCAGTGATGGTTGTAGTGATGGAGGTGGTGGTGATGTAGGTGGTGGTAAAAGTAAAAGTGGTGATCAAGGTGGTCATGATGATGGTCGTGATTATGGTGGTGATGGTGCCTCTGCTGGTGATGGTGAAGGTTTGGTGGTGATGGTGGTGAGTGGAGTGAAGAAAATGATTCTTTTCTGTCCCTATTCAAGAGACCGAAAGGAAGAAACGAGAATCAATAGCAAGATGCGAAGAAAGAGAAACCTTGATGGAGAGGGTGGGCGAAACAATCAATTCTTAACGAAAGGGGAAGGGCTAGCATTGAGCGTTGCACTCTTGAAAAAAAAAAATAACAAAGGGAGTGGACTTTGTTTCAATGCAATTAAATGAAATGCAACTTTCTCATAACTTTTATGCATGTTTTCAGATAAACAGAATAAGCGCACATCTTTTTAATCGCAGTTTCTTTCATGCCCCCGAGAAACTGCACCTGAGCGTTGTCGACTGTGGATCTAGTTCGCTGAAAACTCTAACGTCTGAGTATTCGATCTGATAGAGGATCAGAGACCAGGACTACATATGTTTGGTCCCTACAAATTGACAAAATGGGAAGCCAAGTCCCTTCCTAAGCAATAATCCCTTCCTAAGCAAAGGAAGTATCAGTCTCCAGTCAAGCCAAGATGGCTGCGACTAATGCGGAAGAGACAGGAAGCAATACACCGCCTTGCGAGTGGTATATGTTATACTAATACATTTGCCTCATTCATTAGCAAACAGACTTCCTTTGACACTTGCCATATTCTCTTCCGACACAGGGCTATTGATAAGATGTTCCACTGACAAATTTGAAACCATAGATGGTTATCTATGGTTGTTGTTGTCTTGTGTGTTGTTTTGTTGTTGTCTTTTTTTTTGCGGTTTTTATACAAAATGCGACACTTTTCTAAAAAAAACCTCTAGTAGGTGTGCAGTCTTTCCTCACTATGACTGGAGCGCACCACCAACAGTGTATCCTTTCCTAAGGACTGCCTTCAAAATACATGGGAGAGATGTGGCTTCCCATTTTGTCAGTTTGCAGGGACTAAACAAACGCAGCCCAGCGACGAGTTCTTAGGAGATCCCAGTGCGTGAGTAGCTCTGAAACACGAAAGATTCGGCTGTCCTTTTCTTTGTCTGCTTTCATTCATTTTAACATAGAGCATCCCATCTTTGCATTCTTTACCCGTTCAATTTGTGTCGTGTATCATTGTCCCAGGAGAAAAAAATCTCAAGCAGTTTAATATTATCCATCACTTTAAGCTTTTAGCAGTATTCCCTAATCATCAATCTGCCTGTGCGTCCGAGGACCAGTCATTAATCAGGCAATGCATAGCTTTCCATATATTTCCTGATCATTTGGATTAATTTGCTGCTTAGGACTAGACTATATTAGGACTAGGCTATAGCATAATGAGGTCCTAAGCAGTGAATTAATATATTGCAGGCCTGTGTATCAGATACGGGCCAAGAAATATTCGCAGGTAAAAGTAATCATTCTGATAAGAACCTCGGGTTGCGGGACTGGGGTATTTCTCCAGTTCTACTTGTACGCAGCGGGCGAGTACAGGGTCATCCTTTCGTGTCCAAACTCGAAGCGCACGTATATATCGGACAGTCCGGGCAGGTCCACTGGCGGGATTCATGTTGTTTATTGTTGTAAAAGGACTAACCGTCCTCTGGTCGCTGTGTCTAGTTGTGCATTGAATAAATGACCCATTATGTAGGGCAGAAGTAATCACCGGTTCGGATACAGAAGGATGAGTAAAATTAATGGAGGCCTCGGTTACTTGATTACATCTTGGCCAGACCTGATGTGTTGCTCTAATTTCCATTACCACTCAGAATTACAACAACACATTATCATTAAGAACTGGCAGTGCAATGTAGACGTCCATATAATTAGAATGCTATAAATCAAAATGTAACATGGTATCTTTAACCAATAAATAAATAAATAAATAAATAAATA
>JAWQUT010000240.1:135537-221879 GCA_033807755.1 Ellobium chinense
CCCCACACACACACACCCACACACAAAACAACAACCTAGCTTTCACTTTCAGCGGTTTCTCGGGTAGAATAGAAAGTTAACTTTAAAACGTTTATTAGGCCACAGGCCAACTCTCGTGATTTCACAGTACAATGTAATGGGACATTCAATACACTGTAAAGACCAATGTTCCTCACACATTCCATCAGTAATATGTTCCGATAACCCTTTTGCACCCACGCTTCACAGTGCAAGTTTGAGATTGTCACTGGCATCTATCTGGGTTTGCCACAAGGACCTCATCCAAGAGGTGTTACCATACTGACATAACATGGAAGCTCTTGACTTTGCACTTTAGGGTACCAGTCCATGTTTTCAAGGTGTTCATGTGTTCAAGTTCAAGAGTATTTATTTTTATATTGAGGGAAAGGGATTGGGGACCACGGCATTGCGACGAGTAGGCCTATATGTGAGGTTTCCAAGAATGTGAGACTCGACATCTTGAGGTCTATAAACCCTTCATCCTCATACCACCTCCCAAACTCTATCCCAAAGTCGATGCATGAAAAGAATACTGTGCCTTTCACCACTTCCACTACACATCCCATCCTCCCTTTCATTACAACATGCAGAAATTGAATTATTATATATCCTTCTTTCTTTTACCTTCCTGACAGTCCGACACAGTCTGAAATACAAGTACTTACCTCAGTTGTTCTCTCTTCTTGAGGGGACAGTGGATCCCTAAAAAATTCCTTCGCCGGTGTCTCAGACACTACTTCCTCAGGATTAGTAATCGTCACTTCCGCTCACCGAGTAAAGAGCTGACTTCTGTTGACGCGAGGACTTTGCTTCCCACGGTCAAATGGTCAGAGCGTTTCTCTTACTTTAAGAATGGTTCATTGGATCATACATGAGAGCAGCGCCTTTTTCCTCCACTATTGTCAAACCCCTGAAGAAATGTGACTGTCAAGAAACACGGCCGCCAGATTTTGCTATGTGTGCGTCTGTTGAAAAAACTGGTATACTTATGATACCTACACAGCGTTGAACATTACAGTCCCGTTATCGTTTATTTGTAATTGACAGAAACTCTGCTAAAATAACAATTAATGATAATGGTACATTGATAATATGTAAATTGTACTGGAAATTGGTTGCTCCAGAGTAGAAATAAGAACACATTTTGGACGCATTTCATGAGGAAAAGAAATAACTACATTTTCCATCAAAATTTCAGGCAGACTTCAACTCACATCAGAGCTCACAACAGCAGCCGCTTTCAGGCTTTCTCCTGGCACCACTGGTTTGACACCAGCTGAATACCAAAGACCGGTATAGAACACAATCGTTATCATGACAATGTCACAAGTGTGTTTTCATGCTGCTGTTCCAGACCTCAAGTCCTCAAGTATGTTTAATTCTAGATCGATACAGCCTTCTAAAACAATATGTTAGAAAACTGTAACAAACACGGAGAGACGGTAGTTACTTGCAAATTGATAGTTGCGGCGACATTCTCGCCTACTATACATTTCTGCGAGTGAATCTGGAACATGATAGATGTAATCGCGATGTGATTGTACATGCATAATGTAAAGGAGGCAAATATAGTAGTTGGGTTTGAGTCGTCCACATCTACAGTTAAGTTGCGGGTTTCTTGGGATTGATTACTATTGATTAGCTTTCGATTGTCTGGATAAGGATAGGCCTATTAGCGAGCTTGCTTTTGTAATGGAAGAATTAATTTTGTCATCGACAGAAACTGACATGTGAGTAGCCTATTATGTGTGAGTTTGTGTGTGTGTGTGTGTGTGTGTGTGTGTGTGTGTGTGTGTGTGTGTGTGTGTGTGTGTGTGTGTGTGTGTGTGTNTGTTTTGGGGGGAGAGAGTGAGGAGGGGCGGGATTAAAGGTCGAAAACAAGCATGGACAAAAGTTTAATGTGAACATAAGGCCTATAAAGCTGCCATGACATCATTTCCACAGTTTTTCTCCATTTAGATATAAGAAGTCGATTTTTAAATCACAAACTAGAGGAACAGATATTGATTGGGCTAGTTCGTTTCAGGCTGATTTCTCTTACTGTAGCGAACGATTTAATCAAGCGAAGAAATGGTATTTTTGTTTGCTTTGCTTCATTTTACTCGAAGTCAACCAGCAATTCAATAGTAACATTTGCAAATTTCTTACAATAGACAAATAAATGATGCAATGATGCCTACGTATGGTCAGTCTGTTTTTTTTTTTCCCCTGCTTTTCGGTCTGCTATGTGTCAGAGTCCTCCGAGTCATGAACCTTTTAACTTTCACAGTGATTTTGCCTGCTGTCATCGTCCAAATGATATGAACTCATCAAAATTCACAAAATCTTCAGCAAATAAAGGTGAGTCAAACCTCACGATCACTGTCTGTGCTTTACATCCTTGATCTAGACTAGCTATATAAAATATGGATCTATATTTTCCTAAGCATATCGATTAGGCACGCTGTTTCATTCAAAACCTAAACTTTACTGCATGATTATAGAACCTAGCATTTAGCTTTGCCATGGTTGAATTGGAAGGGACGTAGGGGCGCATATAGAAGAAATGGGATGGGAGAGAAAAATTGAGAGAGGGAGAGAGGGAGGGTGAAGAGGGAGATAGAGAGAGAGAGAGAGAGAGAGAGAAAGAAAGAGAGAAAGAGAGAAGGAAGGAAGGAGAGAGAGAGAGAAAGAGAGAGAGAGAGAGAGAGAGAGAGAGAGAGAGAGAGAGCATATGCACATTTTTTTGTTTGTGTGTATTCAGTTGTATTGCGGTTATAACTATTAAATTCTATCGGTTCCTCGAGTCCTCAAAAATAAGGAGTAATTACGTTTTCACTTCCAAAATGGAATTAATGGTTTCACTCATACAAAAAAACAGCAACCAAAAGTTATGTTAAAGACCAGTTCATCTGTTTATGACGTGGCGAGCACATTTAACGATGTCTCGAAATGCATTCTACCTGTCTGTTTTATCAGATTTTACGAACCCAATATATCTCTCTTGGCCTCTTCTCACAACGATCACAGTGACCCCGTGAAACAATAATCTATTAATTTGAGACAGGCAACAAGAAGAATAGTTATACATCTGTACAAATTACCAAAATTATATTTTCTATACAAATTAGCGTAATTTTGTTACCTTCACATACACATCCTTTGAAAACTCGTTATTGTGATTTCTTCAACACGCACATTCTTAAGATCAAACGTAGGTATCATAAATCTAGCAAGTATGACTACAGCAGCTAAGCGTAGGCCACAGTGCTGGCTTCCACTTCTACTACTGCGCACGTGCTGATAGTGATAGCGCGAGGTGAGCCATGCACGCGACAAACCTTTAATGGTGATGCACGCGGGGATGCAGGACGCCGGTGTGGGGCGTGGTGAGCTGCGACAAACGACGTTGGTTTGTCACCAACAAAGTTGCCAGATTTGGTTCTTCCAGAGCCATATAGCCTACCAGAATTTTGGCTCTTTTTAAAAGCCCTTGGCTCCCAAATAAATGATTCTTTGGCTCCAACAGACTTTAGGTCAAAATTGACTGATTTTCTTTTCAGACGTGTTTATACTTCTCTCAAAATGTTTGGTATTTCAGATGATCGGGCCTCCGTGATAATTCTCGATGAACACGATCCCAAAATGTTCCCATTCAACAGTCTTGTGTTCTTCTAATGAACGTGGAATGATTAATGATACCTATAAAACTAGTGTATATTATTATCCAGTAAATGTTCATCTCGTCTTATATCAAATCATGATCCCAGCTTGCCCTTTCCAGTTTGATCCTTGTTTTGGTTCTTTAATCGTATAAGTTTGGCTCTGGGTCGAAAAAAAAAATCCTGATAACCCTAGTCACCAACTTGCAAGGGTTTGGAAAGAAGAGGAAGGGAAGAGGAGTGAATTATGGAGTGGCTGTACTGACAGCGAGATTTCCAAGACTTTCTTCTGCACTATAATTTAACATAATAGTAACCTATTCTCCATTAAAAAAAAAACCAAACCAGTAACAACAGAATCAAATGGTTCGGTTGTTTCATACCGTGATTGTACAAAACACAGTTTCATCCTCTCTTCAAACGTCGTCCAGCGAAAGGACTTAATCTTTGCTAAAAGGCTAAAACCGTTTTTGAGAAAATATGAGTGGTTCTGATTGAATATAACCCTTTGCTTCAACAACCATTTTGTCTAATTTTGCTTCAGCAAACATTTTGTCTAATATCTGTTACAATTAAAAGCACTGAAATCTTCCCGAAAATATTTTGTTGGGAAGTGAGTTTTGACACAAGAGATCACGAATGTGCCAAAAAGTCAATTTGAAGGGAAACCGACATTGAGCCCTTCTGTTGGCTAACGTTAGACGTCAAATCTTAATATATACTCGTATATATATATAATGTGGGCAGTCACAATAAAACTTCGTGCCCAAATCCACCATTAATAACAGTGAATGGCCAGGAGAAGATCACCTTGCTTGAACAGGGCTTACTCAGTTGTAAAGAATTTATAGATCAAACTAGGGACGCACATGCGTACGTTGCAGATCTACTATCTGCCTCACTCAGGGGCGGCCCCAGAATGGGGGCTTACAGGTCCAGTCCCCTCCTCCCCCTCCCCCACCCGGCTGCGTGACTCATCTTAAAAGTAAACAACTCATGTAAAAAAAAAATTTCATCTAATTGCCCCAAATTGCTCCTTTTGTTTTTCCTTTTTTTTTCTCAAATTTCCCGGGGGAACCTGATCCCGGATTACAACGTCTGCTTAATCACATTATTTTTCAGACAGAAGAAAAATCTTCCAGTTTAAAAAAAAATAAATGGATAATGGCAACTCCATCTAATCCCAAATGCTTTCATGGTCCCGGGAGATTGCGATTGAAGCATTATCGGCCTAACGCTACTACATGCCCCCAATAAAATGCTGCTTTTTCATTTTACAAGTTTCATTATGCTGGTAAAAGGATGCCAGTGTCTTTTCCCCTTGTTGCCTGCATGAGGTTTAACATTTCTTCCTATTTTACTTATCAAGGGACCCCATGCTAAAATTTTTCAACATATACTGTTTCACTCTTCCTCCAAATTTTGACACACAGAAAAATGCCCCTAGACCAATTAGATTTTCGGAAGTTTGGCCGTGAAGCAGGCTATATAATATTTTAGGCTTTTTCACGCTGTAAACAGGGTAACCTCACCCACCTTAGCAATAACCACACGGCACGGTTTATACTTCAGTAGCAAAATCCCACCTACTTTGTCTACATAAATATTTGCATCTAGCTAAGTCTTTAAAATTCAAACCCAACCTCTTTCCTCTTCCCCATGATGAATTTCTTGATTTTATAGGGACTATTTAAAATTGCATACCAATATGCCAGGTACTGTTGATATCTTCCTATTTGCTGATCATTGTCTAGCCGTTGCACCATCACCCTCGGCTTGAATGGTGTTGAAATCTAACCAAGACTGCTTGAAAACTGGCAAAGTCAGGTATTCACTCCTTACCCCCCCCCCCCCCCCCCCCNCCCCTCCCCCAACAGTGAGTCAGTGTAATAATCAGGGGCTCTTCCAGTGGCGTTATTTCATCTCTAAACCAACTCTATCATATACCCTACCTATAGACCTACTCTGCCAAACAGAATGTGAAAATTAGTCCTTCTATCCTGTGCCTCACCCCTACCCTATCACAATCTCTACACTTAATCCTGACCCAAGCACAACTTGGGAAGGTCCCTAGGTTTTGCCAGAGTGAGCTCCATCTCTGCCGAAAACGCCTGGTGATGTTGAACAATCACATCCAGGGTCGTAGCTACCTCCCCTTAGGAGGTAATAAATAAAAAGAATTACATGTAAATGGAATGAAACTCTCTCAAAGGCACCTGTTGTATACAATATCCCAATCTGAGCAGAGTGATCCAAGTCTTAAAAATCTGTCCCTTATGCTAATTTACAGCACTGATCGTTGAAATCACAACTGTTTCTCACTACAATATATTTTATATGATATGATACTACCTTATTTCCACCATGTAAGACTGCCTTGGTTGTCCTGAAACTCTTCCAAAACCAGTAGACAAGGATAAGAAGAAGAAAAAGATGGCAAAGAAGGGCAATATGCACTTAAACCACTGTGACACATGTGTGTACTGGAATTTTATATTAAAAGACTGTATATCCACCATATCAAAAATACATGTAGTAGACTACAGGGTCTTTTAATATTACAATATAATCAAATAAAGGACATGAAACACAACTTCGTAGCAAAAAGTTTATTTTTCACATCTACTGCATTTTCATTCAGTCAGAAACAAGCATATACAGGCAACTCCACTTAATCGCAGTCACTCTAAAGCATGGAAAAGTTGCAGTTAAAAGGAAGCGCAATTATCCTTTGACTTTTATTGCAGTTAACAGGAAGTGCAATTATCCATTTACTTTTATAAAGAAAATACAGTATCGTTTTGTTTGAAAATGATGCAAGAAAGCTGATGATTTGATTAAGCAGACGGCGACTGAATGGAGTCGACTGTGATATGAATCAGCAGAGAATGACATTTAAATGCAAATTACATAATCAAGAACACATTTTAGCAACAAGAAAATATAGTGAATATATGAGCTGTCTGAAACCTTTGTTATACATTTTAATTTATGATATTTAAAATATCTGAGTAGTCTTTTAATGAAAAGGTGACCTTGTACAAAAGTAATTTTGACTTTCAAATTGAGAGTCTTTTACATCTGTTGAGTAGTCTTGTAATGAAAAGGTGACCTTATACAAAAGTAATTTTGACTTTCAAATTGAGAGTCTTTTACATCTTTTTTGAGTAGTCTTTTAATGAAAAAGTGACCTTGTATAAAACAGTACAAATAAAAAACAAACAAAAAAACACAACCAAGGATTTCCTGAGGGTATACCCAAAGCCACAGCACAAATAACCTTAACTCACTAAAACCAAGGGAGTGAGATAACACAGTTTATGTAAGCTGTGACTTTCAGTATGTACTGATCAGATATGATCCCACTTATCCAAAGAGGGGAAATTTTTCGATGAGCAGATTTTGGCAATACGGTGCAGTTCACTCAGTATGAGTCTATACATATTTAATTGCAGGAATAGAAAACTCACTTGTATATTCACACAATGTAAAAGTGCAGATACAGAACAATCATAGAAAACAATAAAACTTGGAATGTTTCCCAAAATCAAATCAGTACAATCATACCTGCCCTATCTGATATAGTCAGAGCATCTGGCTTTTGTGATGTTATCCCAGTCACACAGTCTTCACAATGCAAGTGACCATCATGGATCAACTTAGTAAAGGTTACTACTGTCTACAAGACTCCTGACATCATATCAGTGGCATAAGTCAGCATATTATAGAAAACAAAGTCAAGATATACACCTTGTCAGTTCATGGGGGAAAACCTGGATTCATCCAATTCAGTGGGACTTTGACCTGTTGAAATATGACAAACAGATCACTATGCGTTAACAGAACCATGTGTTTCATACAACCAGAGTAAAGACCATATTTTTATAGTTCTTGTCTCATTTCTGCACAGATATTCACTAATAAGCTACAGTATCAAAGCCATTCATGGGTTGTACCAGATGCAAGCTTGATTGCCCCTGGTAGAACGATTTCTCTGTTTATAATACTGTAACCTTGGGTCATGCCAGGTAGCATGAACTGTACTCATTGCAGAACAAGAAACCAACCTTGGGGCAGGCATTATTGTTAACTAAAGATCCCAAGCCTTATTTATAAACAATATACCCATGCACATTTATCCAAATGATCGTCCCTCTTTGGTCTTTAATATGTCAACTGCGAGAAAAGTTGTGGTGTTTATTGTAATGGTAATTCTTATTGAAAGGCATAAAACATTACCTGCATCACTGCAGTGAATGTAGAGTACTCTGTCAAATCACAGGCATGCTAAAGTCTAATTGTTAATATTTTGGTCTGCTAGAACAGCGCTCAATGAGCAAAACAGAAGATTATAAATTTGACGATATGTTTTCATTTGACATAAAACTGTGAACAAAAACAGAAACAAAGAGCAGTTCTATGTCTTCTGTGATACTGGGACTCCCAGTGGGACAAAGGGACAGAGAAGGATGGCAATTCATTCATGACTGAGGCAATATGCAGCTTGTTGACCAATACAGGGTTCACGCCACTTTTCTGTGAAACGGACTTAAGGTCTTTTAAGGACATGTTTAACAAATGTGCTTACTGTCTGATCACAGAAAAAGTGAGAAAATGATGGAATGACATTGTTATCATCTTTTCAAATTTTTTTTTTGTTATCTGGTATTTTACCATGTAATGATTACAGTAAAAAAAAACAACCTGTGACTTTTGAATACCCATTACTGATACCAATATGTCTTGAGGACCTATTCTTTACAACATTAAGGACTTTTTGGGGACTCAGAACTATATTTGTGAAAATTAACCACTTGATTAAGATGTGGACAAAATTCATCTGTGTGACAGGCACTGTGAAGCAGTATTGTGGCCTCTATAAATAGATAGGGTAATTTCTTTCTGCTTTTAACATGCTAGAAAAATCTGATAAGTAGTTTTCAAAATATAACTAAAATATGGCCGGATATGGAGTAAAGTTTATCTACCATTTTGAATGCCACTAACATTGTTAACTCAATGGTCAAGTGGTTAAGGATTTTATAAAGTTACTAATGAATTATCAAGTATTTTATTTATTCTGGATTTTTATACTTTTAAAGAAAGACCCACATGAGTCCTGCAATATGTTTAGAAACTAGAATCAAAGAGCCAAATCTAAGTAACAATAACATGGGTAATTAAGAAAGCAGCTTTATGCCATCGATGCTGTTGGGACTAGCAATAGGGACACGAGAGGACAACAAAGAATGATACAAGTCCTCATTTGTGACTGAGACAATATATACAGCATATTTACAAACATGAAGATAAGTGTTCACATCATAGATATGGGCATGATGTATACTGGCACAGAAGACCTGATATGGAATCCAGAAACAATTTGGATGACAAGTGAAAATGTGAACCACATCTTTACAGTAAGAAAATATGAAAATCTGATTCATAACCCAATCTGCAGGATAACATATACTAAAATACAGAGCAACATTCATCTGACGCCACACCACTTTACTATACTGTCTGTGAGGGAAGGCACACATTAAAATTGCTCACTGTTCAACAGATCTATAAATAAATATCAGTATTTATTAATGGTATCTTTGCAACATCTGCACATTAACCAGATTAAAGGAAACATAAATTATTCAAGATTAAGGGATACAGCTATTACACAACTGAGGCACGATGTACAAGCCTGTATCACTAAGTTTTAGCCCCTGCTTATTTGTGATTGAATACACTGTCAAAGAGACAACAGTAACATTCTTAGCAATTCCTTGCATAACAAATAATAAGAGAGAATCTCTTTTTTTGCAAGACGTCACCTTAACTAAGAGATTATAACTCAACCAACCCATGCATTTAAGTATTAATAAAGCTGCATGAGTTCTGATTTCCCTCTCATCAGGGCAACCACTCTAGGAGACATTATACATTGTAAAGTTATGGCAAAACAACTTAGATGAAATCTGTTCATCTGCCATAATATTTGACTTGAAGACTGAGAACATCAAATCAGCATGTCCAGTTTGTCAGGAATGCCATTACAATGGTAAAACTTTCCTGAAATCTTGATTCAATGGCAAAAATTTACCTGATAAGGAGCAAAAATAGGGAAATAGGGCCCACAGAATTTATTATAAAGGTAATTCAAAAGAATTTATTATAAAGTTTTTTTTAACTCATGAAATTACTGTCTGTATACATCTACTTACATACTGATAGATTCATATAAGATATGACAAAACTGAGATTTCATTTAAATACAGAGAACCAAACCACACAAATTATAAACAAAGTATATGTGGCAAGATGAGAAAAGGACATATAAATAGACTTATAGTAGAAATACAATCTTTAGCACAACCAATAACATGTATAAACTTTGATGAAGGCATAAGCCTTGCATAGATTCTAACAGGTAAGATAACTTCACAACAATCAACAAGTAATATAAATAGAGATAGTCATTTAGCTTGTAAATGATCACACTGTTGTCAGCACTGGTTTGGAGGGGTTATGAAAAAAAAGAACATTATACTGTCCTCCTTCAGATCTTCTTCATGATGATTATTAAAACATTGTTACCTCAGGGCAACTATATACAGGTGAAGATGATACCGGCTTCTTATGCCTGAATTGCCTGCTATTTCTACACTGTGTAATCAAATATTGCCTGGTCACTGGACCGTGAACTACTACTCTTTATAAAATGCTTTTGTGGAGGCCTTACAATTACTGACAAGGGAATGCTGAAGTCAAATTGTTTGAAAGATGTTTCAGTTAAGTTAATTTTTAAAAAGGCAACACAAGTTTCAGTTTCGGTTATGCAACAGCATTATTTTAATACACTACAGTGCAATCTTAGGTATGGTTCTGATTACATCCAATAAATCAGAAGGGATTTGTATTTCACCTGATCATTAAAGCCAAACAAGTTAGGAAAGAAGGATAGTGGATAATATTTCATGAGTGAGGGGAATGTAAAGGATTTCGAATTTATAAAAAAAAAAAATCGATGACAAGTTGAGTCTTGAGCGCAATGGCAACATTAACATATGACAGTGAGAATAAATCAGCTTCTTTGTGAGCCAGTTATTGGCTAGCTGAATTCACACTTTGGAGCAAACAAAATGATGCCACCTACCATATCAATATTGTTTTTTGAGCAGTGTGACTGAATGGTTATGGCAAAAGCATTCACTATGAGTAACTTCTCTAGACACTGCACTTTCACCTCATTGCTGCGCCTAACTGGCCAGGCATTAAATTGGTGGAGTAAAGTTCCTCACAGCTACACTGCAGTTTATGCCACCAAGCGTAGAAGAGGTGGAGTTGAGGGTTACCTCATCTCCCACTGAGATCTACACTGTCCAGCTATCTTTCTTTTTGGTGGGCCTAAACTAAGGAGAAGAAAATGGAATGCTGATTTCTCCACTTCTCTTGTGAAACCTTTAAGACCCTGACTCAGACAAGCTGTTACCAAATGGCTCAGCTCGATAGGGCAGTCAAAGCAATTTGAATCGTGGCCTCCTTCATCTTGGAACCTTAGCAAGGGACGGTAATCTGAATCTGTCAAAACGGATAACTTCCATCATTATCCCATTACAAGATAATGATGGACTTGACACACTCGTTGTGTTCTTGGGTCCCCAAGCATGGAAGTGTGAGATTGGTGACTAGACCTCCACAGGATCAGTGGCATCCTTGGGATCAAAGGGGAATACTGCCAGGTCTCCTCCACTATTCTCAGACTCATCATCACTGAAACAAACACAAAAGATTGAATTCACAATAGAACTTTCTTACAAAAACTTACATGGACATGAACATTTTATGTATTATGACAAACATCCACATCTACATCAAGAAATATTAACCTGTTCTCGGTAAACTTATCAAAAGGCTTGAAGCAACTAGCAATTCATAACAACAAAAATAACGAATAAAATCTTTTAACACTAATCCCTACTGCCTTGCATATATTATGTAGATATGCTTGAACATATCAAGGCAACTTCAGTGTATTTGAGCACTGCTTTTTGCAGCATACATATATAGGTTTCTATACAGACCCTATTAGTGGTCTAGTATTGATGAGAAGATGACAAGTCTAATGCACTAAATGTTAAGTATTTACAAATGCTACAACAAAATTAGTCTGGACAAAGAAAAAGTCCTGGCTTGACACTTTTAACACACCATGATACAGATTTGACAATATCACACAAATCCTCTCCAACATTTCAATAAAGACACACAACTTTAAGGTTCACGTTACACTTGCGCATTACTACTGAAATCATCTGGGTCGGGTTTGCTACTAAGGGTGCTTTATTTTTTAAGTCATTTTTTTGTCTCCCTCTCAGGGCCCTAGTGGCCTTAGCTGTGGCTTGTTCTAATGCATTTGTCACTTCTCTGACCAGTTTTGGTTAGATTAAAGCAGCACTACTTCGGTCAAGGCTTGGAAAGAGACAGAGCCTGCCAATGCAGTAATCTTTGTTCTCTGGAAATAGCCTGAGACCCCAACTAGAGTTTCACTGGAGGTGGGTCAAGCACTGAGACACAGCATAAAAATTTATTTGTCTTGGGCTTTTAAAAGTAAGTTATCTTTATAGTTCAGATGCTTATCTCCATTACCGGTCAGTGGAAATGGCCAATGAAAAGTAGGACTTTAGTGACAGCAGTCGACAATACACAGTAATATATTGCAGAAAAATTTTTCCCTTTTGTAACCGTCAGTGTCAGGAATTGATGGCAAAATTAAAAAACTCACCCATCTGAAGGATTACTGCTGGAGGCTGATCTTGATCTTGGTAAATCACCAAGAAAAGTTGACATAACATTGCTGCGGTCACTGTAGTTACTCCCTGGGGCATACACATCCCCATCTATGTTGGGCATCGGGTTAGGATCATAATAATGCCCATTTGCAAAGTAGCCAATGTTTGGGAGGGCATATTTCTGATTTTTGCCTGTCACAGAGCTCGACTTTTTGACAGCGTTTGGATTAGTGATGATGTTTTTCTTTGCAGACTGCTGACTTGCAGCACTGGGGTCTTCAGTGAAGTTCTGAGACTGGAAGGTGTTTGTGCTGTTGGAAAATGTACTCAGTATATGATTGTCCTTTTTATCAACCCCATTGCTGAAACTTTCATTGTGTTTGGAATTGTCTTTGCTATCACTGACAAAGTTCTGATTATTTTTTGTGGGCGTATCTGATGTCTGCTGTAAACTCTCCACATTCTGATTAAAAACATGTCTGACATCTGTTTTCTCTCTGCTGTTTATCAAGAAACTCTGGAAGTCTTCTCTACTTAAACCACCACTCTGACGAGGTCGTGAGACAGGTGTTTGGTCCTCAGGCGCAGGTAATGTTGCTGTCATGTTTCCCTCTGCTTCCAGGGCAGTGATAAGGTCACCGTTTGGTATAGACCGTGCACGACTGATGGTGGCATATCCTGGCTTTTTCCCAGTGCTGTGGCGGTGTGACTGCTGCTGCTGGGCACCTTGAGCTAAGGGGATAGGGACAGTGCTGTATGGTGTGGCCACTCCCTGGAGTGAGACATCAGGTGAGCCATGATCCACACTTCTCTCGGGTGTTGCATAGACAGGATGAGCTGGATTGTCAAAGTCCAGGTCTACACAAGAAATCTGAGCTATGGGGAAATCTTGCATGTCGCCTGAAGATGAGAGCTGAAAACGAAAACAAAACCGAGGGCATCAGCATCACTTCAGCAGTTAAGAGCTCTGCAGTAGGAAAGAATATTTCATATGTCTAACAAATGCCATAAACAATGGACTAGCTGGAAAAATTCATTCTGAGTATGCTAATGAAAGTTCATCTTGGCTCTGTTATAAACAGTATTATGCCTAACAGTCTGGTTCAGAGTTCACGTGAAGTAACTATGTTGAGCAAAATGAAACAAAGAAATGTGTTTCATCATTTGGATAAAAATCCAGCAAAGCAGTAGAAAAGCCTTTTTTGTTCCCTTTTTGAAACTGCTGTGTACCCAAATGCGTAGAACTTGAAGAGGCAGATGCAATTTTCATGATAGTTTTCTGAGGGTAATAGGTTTTGACAAGATTACAGATTTATTGCTCAGGTGTATTTCTGCTTATATGCATTTGTGCTATATTCATTTGCAGTGGCAACTGTTGTGCAATGAACAGATCTTGTATGAGCTACTACATAGGATCTGAATGTTCACTGACCTGCTGTTCTCTATGATCTTCTAACATCTGATGAGCCCACTGGATGAGGCCTAGGGCATCAGACGGGATGCTGACCACAGGGTCCTTCTTGTGGATCAATACCAGCACTCGACACAACTGATGAATCACACCTCTGGGAGAAGGAAAAAATATAGTGACCGAGTGAGCAATATGAACTCATAGGTAGGAAATACCAAAAATACAGATAACCTGTTGTGGTCATTCCTTCCAGTCATGTCAGTGGCTCTATATGATATTATTACGTTATGTTGTCACAGCAGGCTACCATAACAACTGCAAAGTCGACAGTTTCATTGTTCAGCTTCATCCCACTGAAATCAGTATGGATTACGTTCAGATATCATTTGATACTTTCTGACCCAGCTCTCCTCTATAATACTCAGATTACTTGCTTGCATTTAAATTTGACAGAAGAAGGAACTTTGATTTGGTTATGAGGCTTGAATTAGGGTAAGCATGGTTCATGAATAATAATGATCTAAAATATTAAGTTAGAATCTGAGTTTTATGGCCTTGTGGCAGGTGAAAATGAGTAGTCCACTGTTTTATGCTCATGCAGACTTTTTGTTTGTTTTGTTTAAAAGATATAAGGTAGTTCAAAAGATAAATGTTAAATCTGAAGAGGATCAAACTATTCAATGAAACAGACATATTGCAAGCCTAATAGTTTCATAAGTGCAATCATGACAAAGTTTGTTTCATTTTCTCACAAAGTTGAGACTCACTTGTAAGTAGGGACCCTGGCATCTGAGGCATTCATGGCCCGCAATTTACTCCTGACCTGGCTTAACAAGGCCATCAGGGTATCTGCATGTGGGCGGAGCTTGTCTAGTTCACTGACATACTCCAGTGGATCTATCTTGCCTGACTTGTAGCCTGCTGGGTTGTCAGTTTCTGTTAAGACAAACAAGAACCTGATGGTGTTGGGATAGAACTTCTCTGTTTTATACTTATGGGGCCTCTGGCTAATCCCAGATAATAGGCCCCTTGATAATGATTAACAACATCAAACCAAAGAGAAGCAGGATATTTTTCTAGTTACTTTAGCTTACTTGGTGATCAAAACTGCATGTGGATTTCTTAAACATAAGACACAGCAATCTGTCTTCACTACATGTTCCTATTAAGTTGTGCACTGACTTATCAATGTACAAAGTTTTTATACAGTACAACCTCTGCTTGAACAAAATCTTAACTAACCACAGCAAAATACGTGTTCAATTCTAATCATTTTACTTTACTGGAAGTTTAATGGAAGTTCTTGAGTTCTTGGGTTAGTTTTACAAGACCCAGTAAACTGGACTAGCCTGATTTTCTCAGTTATAACGATTGAAGAGTAACCACCTGACAATTAAGCAGTAAAAATTCACTCTCGACACAAAATACTTACCAAATGCATTGTTGTCATAGACTGGGAACTGAAATACAGGTTGCAAAAAGATGCCAGAATGAGTCTAGAGATACCAACATTTATGATAAGGGAGACAACAATCGCAAACAAAAGCATTATCTGTTGGTTATGTCCTTAAGACATAAATAACTTGCATGTCTCTGATCAGGAATTTTATGTGTTGTAGAACAACAAAATGCCTTACACTGTTGAGACCAAATCATGATTAGACATATGCAGTCATGAATGTCAATGTATGAACCATGCAAATTCTATCTGCCATAATCATTGATATACAAAAAAAACCACATCAAAATAAATTTCCGCAAGAAACTTCTTGACGCTCCTACAAAATGAAGGGAAATAAAAGATTCATACTGCATGAACCAACGGACATATTTAATAAGCAAATGAAGACTTCTGGAATCCACTACTAGATGTGTATAGTTTGCTCTCTCAATATTACGGATCCAGTATTAAGGATTCCTTGTTATTAAGTTAGAATTTCACATGCATCAATTTATCACTACTCTTTCATGACATCAATCAGTGTATCTAAATGATAAGTGTTTCTCATTACATGTAATGAGTATACATTTTCTATGAAAAAAAGCATCAATATTGTTGACATGTGGCTGCATCTGACTACTGACCATTCCTCTTAGTCTCACCTGCTTGACATGCCCTGTCTCCATCTGTCTATCTCCATAATGTTTGCCTTGCAGGTTGATGTTCCTTCTGAAATAACAAACAACAGAAACATAGCAGGTGCTAATAGGATTCTGGAAACAAAACACAACACAGAGAAAGTTGCAGCTGCAATTTATTGAGACACACTTCCGGATCTACTTCAAATCATGACACAGACACCTGCTGTGAATTACAGACTGATACATTCATGTCAGCTAGATGGCGCTCCAGATGTCCAGGTACACTTCACTTTGTCACTTTATAAACTATTACTTTAACATACTGATAACATATCTATTTCATGAGCTCATGCAACCAAATTCAACCCTGTGGTTCCCAGAGGTACTTAGCCCTGTCATGAAAACTTTGGCACTCCACATCTGATAAAGAAATGCAAATCAACACTTTGAAATTAGTGTGCATAAAGAACAATAAATGAAACCACCAGCTGGTGACAGTAACCTCCATGCAAGGTAGGTTGTTCTTTATTTTTGTTGACTTCAAGACATTCCCAATGGTACACTTTGAAAGTGCTAGAATTTGTTAATGATATCCCAGAGAATTTTCATGTGAGAGTAGAAGACTATGCAACTGATGGTATGTTCACAGTTAGTTCTTAGATTTACAAAGCCATGAAACAGAAAACAGCCAGAAGGCCTTTTCACCCAGAATGTGGCTTGAGAGTTACCATTCTTTACATTTGAGGAAAATGACCCATTCAATATTTATTGTAGGCTATTCTGGTCAATTTCAAACATCCCTTTTTATGAGGAAAACCTAAAAAGAAATTTCTGAAACACCCACACAATTTCTAACAAGGCTTAGGTAAACAGTCATGCTCATGTTGAGTCACAATGTTTGTCTTGCTTTTGCCCACAAATTAAAATCCACTTGGCATGCAAAGTGTGAGAGGAAGAACGTCAGACATGATGTTTTGGTATGTTATCTCATTAAAACCTATCACAACCACTGCACTCTAGAAGGATGACATTGTTTACACGAGAGGTCTCCATGACCAGGCATGCACATTTTTTCGTTCATGCAAGGACAACTAACCCCCCCTCTCCCAAACCCCAGTTCTATTGCTTGTATTAAGTAAATGCAAATGATAGCTTTGTTTGCTTAATACAAGTTAACCTTAAGCACACTTAACACCGATTTGCTTAGTACGTAAACACAGATACTGATTACAGTATTTTTGGGCATAATTTTTCTTCTCTTAGGGTATGTTTGTAGTCAATATGTATTTCTGTTACTAAGTACACCTTGTTCAGTCCCAGTGTGTATGTATTATCCTTGCTCCACTATATTTCAACAGTCCAATTCCTTATTGGTTCATTTCAATGTATGCATACTAGATTCTGAGAAATTACTTCCTGATGGGACATTTCCACTCAATAGGAGCATCCAAGTAACTGGACTGATTGCTGGCAATAGAGCTATGCCAATTAAGTGGGTTCTAGTGGATATAGAAAAATTATTCTAGGGAAAAGGAACATAGAGAGAGCTAGATTGGATATGATACATAGACAGCTAGATATATGTGCAGCAACAGGTGTAAAGTCTCCAATAAGTAGAGGGAATGGAGTATCTGTTTACCACTTTCAATCATCCCTTTTCCCTTCTGTTACTTAGCATTTTCAAGCCAAGCATTCCTTTATCTTACTGCAACAATATTATTATGGTGTCACCTAGGAGTAGATGCGCAGTTGATGATGATAAATTTTATCACAAGCATGAGAACATGGGTTCTCTTATCTCTGAAAATATGACCACCAAATTTAACTTTATCTGTTGAATGCACAGTTTTTGAGCTAATAATGATGATTATCATATCCATCACTGGCAGTCTCCATCCAAATCTATAGTGATGTCAGTGGACAATAAGATTCCATATTGGCCTACTTCCGGGTAATATTGTTTGCCCACAGCTTTAACACAGAAAACTGCTCACCAGAGTGTTAAATAGTGCATTGGTGTGAGTGCAGCATACAGATGGAAAATAAAGCAAGGTGATGTCACCAGTAAAAGCTCTGAAAGTTTGGTGCATTGGCTGGGTCTGTCTGATCAAACTTGCCTCTGCCTCCTTTCTGTGAGTTATATTTTTGTTTTAGCACTAAGAGTGGGGTATAATAAGAAAGTTATTGATCAATATTATAAGTCGGTCTGGACATGTAAGGGCTTTGGTAGGCCAACACAGCACAGTGTAGGTCAACAACCCTATATTATATTGAGGGAGGTATTACAGAAAAGACTAAATAGCTTTAGCACTGACTAGAGGGAGGGTGAAAAGAGAAGTGAAATTATTACAAGAAACCAACCTGGTCTTGCGCAAGTACACACACACTGCAGCAATGACTATGATACACAGCACAGCTCCAGAACCTACGCCAGCAGCAACAGCCACAACAATATTTACATCATCGTCATCATTGTTCTGAGATTCTGTGAGAAAGAACATGTCAAAGACATGAAAACCTGTCATACCATGTCTGGTCTTATAACCTGTAAATAACATGAAATCATAGGGGGAAGAAAATCATTGTCAGTAAAAACACAGATTACCTAGTAAAATCACATCTCACTGGTATGTTTCTATTGTTATGTTAACTTACCTTATTATGGTCATAAGGTACTGATGCATTTACAATGACGACACCTCTTTTCTTGGAATTCTCTGAACTTTTTGTGACTTCCCACGTATTGCTAAATTTGGTTAGAACATACTTATTTTTGTCACAATTTACAAGCAAAGAATAAAGTTTAAAGAAACTTTGTAGTGCATGATTACAGTACCTAATAACGAAAAAGGTCTTAGGGAAGTATTTATGAGAGGAATAAAGGGACAAGACAAACAAAAATTTAGATATGACTCCTGTTTCCAGATTATCTCCTTGCATTGACTGATGTAAATTAACTTTTTCTGACTAAAAGACAAACTCTCTAACTTCAGAGAACTTCCTGAGAAGCAGCATCTCTGAACTACTTTTTTACTTCATGATGATATAGCAGACTTGGGTCTCCTACCTAGCGCCCCACCTGTTATGTTCCCAACTTGAAAGTCTTCTGTTCTGCCAAGCAAAAACAGTAACACTGATATGTGTCGTTGTCTTTTTGCCAACATCATAACAAATGAAGATTCTGTCACAGTACACTGCCTCATATTTTGGTAAGAGCTCTCATAATATGATAACACCATTAACAACAAAACCAGAACACTTTTCCTCTATTTTCCAAATCAAACTGATCCAAATATTAAAACTTTCCCTTCAGCCCTTCTGAACAAAAAACAAAAAAATAAAAAAAAATTCCCAGGAACAGTTGTCTATTTGTGTATTGACTGATTAGGATGGCTGCCATGATTTCAGAGGATTGATGAAAACAGAACAAATTCATGACACCATTCTGCCACCCTCTTGTCAGAAAAGCTGTAAAGAAAATCTTGGAAGACTTGCTGAGATCTCACCTGTGCAGACCAAACTGTCCCCCTGCATCTCTGCTGACCCTTCACATTTCTTCAGACAGACCCCAGTGGAGACAGATATGAAGGAGACACATCTGTGAAAACAATTATCAAAGTTACATTAAGAGCTGTATTCAGGAAAAGTGGTCAGTTGTATTAGTGATGTGTTGCCTCTGAGGCAACAACAACATCCTAAGTCTCTAGATTATATTACATAGGTTTGGTAAAGTCTGAGCGTCTCTTATGTACGCATAGTGATCTGATCTCCTTTGGATATCTGGGAATGATCCTGAACCTACTGTGATTTTTTTGTTCTTTTGCAAATCTTTTACTTACTTTTTACAAAAGTGCAGCTGATTAGACTTTTACATAAATGCAAAAAAAAATTCATCATTATTTTAACATGCATTTTCATTTATCACTTGTACGTCAAATACACTTGAATGCACTTATTCCAAAATTCATGGACACTCTAAAGTTTTTTCCTATGCATAGTTTGTATTACACTTAGGACTGATAAGCCCCACTTAACGCTTTTATTACATGTTAAGTGTCTGAGAACAGGTATTGAAGAACAGGCTTTCACAACAACAACTGCATTTGAATATACATAACTGGTCATAGGAGCAATTCCAGACTTTGTCTATGCTAAGGAAAGCCCTGTGCAATACTGACATTTCAAACCTGACATTTTCATTTGTTCCTTTGTATTGATGTGACATTACAATGTATGTGGTTGGCTTACGCCTAGATAAATAAACTTGTACCTGAACTCAAACCAACATGTGGCTCATCTATATCAGCAATGAATTCGACTCATGACATTTAGAGAGGAAAAAGTCAATGTCGTTTGGTCACATTGTGGTGACTGTCTTGATCAGTAAAAACCTCAAAAAATTGTTGTGTATGGTAAGAACTTGAGGGAAAAAAAATCATCCTCTGACATTTTAAGAAAGTCATATACTGTTGATATTTTGTTTTTGTTCTGAGAGCTGTGCAAGGGCTGTGTCAGTCAATGCAATCCTCAATGAAATATCAATGTCTGCACAGTATGTACAACTATTGCTGCAGGGATGGATGGAGGACTGATGAAAAGTCACCTGAGTCAGCAATGCCTGATATTAGACTTATACATATTAATTTATTATTATCATATATATACCATATATACCATAACTGAAATAGATGAGCACCATTGAAATGTGGTCTTACAGGACCTCAAAATTTACTCACTTAGTACAGAAATCTGGCACTTTACACTGCAGACAGTCTGTGTTTGTACATGATGCTGAAAGAAATATGTGGTATTCATGTTATGTAAAGAGCCAAGTCATCTATGTAAAGAGCCAAGTCATCCATTATTGAAAAGGATTGTGAATTCACCCTGCCACAATAAAAATCATGAGGTGAAATTCTAAGTAATCGAGCTGTTTTCCTAATTTTGCTCACTTCTGAGGTTTACCACATTATCCACTATTGCCCATCATACACATTGAAAATAATAATTTATTGGTGATGTCTTTGTTAATTTTAACCGCGCTGTGCATCTTGACTTGGTTTCTAATATAAAGCAAAATGTGCCTATAGGCTGGTAATTACAAAGTCAATCAGCCTGATTAATTGAAGACTGGAGTTACCACCACATGGTCAGTCACGCCCATCAACACTTATATCCATGTTGGTGTATGTAACATAGTTTTTAATGAAACTGAGGTTGGAAAAAAAAATGGGATCACATACACCCTCTATAATAGCATGAAAAGACATAATTGTTCATAGAAAGTTTATGGTTGATAAAAAGAGTCCTTTAATGTGTTTAATGCATACCTATTCCCCCCATAAAGCAGCACCAATATTTTCATGACCTTGGGTAATACACTACTATACATCACCACAAAGTAAAGATGACTCAAAGACACACAGCCCTACCATTTCTGCAGTCTTTGCCATTCTCATGCAGGACATACTCGCTTGTGCAGTTGCAGAAGAGATTCACACAGTCTGCTTTCTCTCCACAATCAGAGTCTGCCTGGCAGCTTGCTGCAATGGGACAAACAATAGTTTGGATAATAGTCTTTGTGATTTCCTAAATTTGTTTGTGAATGAGTATGATAAACTGCTGCAAGGGAATGGTGACTGCAACAAAAATTTGCAAGGAATGTTTTTTTGAATAGTGTGATTTCATTTTATTATTCAGCATAATAACTGCCATCTATCCTTCAGATCATATGTGACACTTCAGCACATTTAAATTAAATCATTCGCACATTTAAACCCAGAGGCTTTCATTCTGTGTGTACATACATACATAAAAATACTAGTAAGCACCAGCTCCACTTTCATTTATAATGCACCTTAAAAATGCATCTCTTAAGACAATGGTAGGAAGGATGATGATACAATCACTAACCTTTAATTCTCAAGATCTTCTACAATAATATTACGATGCAAACAAGAGTGAGAATGACAGAAATAATTTCCACAGTAAAAGCTACCAAGACACAATCACATTTTATTAAAATCAAATGATCACTTAACATATAATACGGCAATAGTAGTGTTTCCCTAAAATCCTGACCCATATATTACAGCCTTACAATGGATACAGCTACTAAAGAGCTATACTGTACTGGAGTTCTTCTCTTTATTTATAGTACAAGGTCATGATAGAAGACTACCTTAGCCCAATCCACAGACATAAAACAATCCCCTACAAATTCCCCTGTCTCAGAGTTGATCTGTTTAGACTAATGGTGACTCAGGTAAGAGGCTGTAACAGAATACCGAAGCTGATATTTATGACAGATTAATAACCCAGACTTTTAAGTGTTCCCCTGGGTCAGAGGAGACTAGGGACTGAATGGGGACAGTTGGACTGGGTCAGTGAAGAAGATAGCACAACAAAGCATCCAGCCAAGGATGCAGTCTGGAGTGAAACATAAGGGGGGAGAAAGAGATATAAGTAAATAAGATATTAAAAGAGATATAGATATATTCTAGAAGATATAAAAGAGATATAAAACAGTACGTTAAGTGTAGCTTAGCAGTGCTCTCACTGCCATCTCTGTATCATTGCAATGCAATGTTTTTCTGACAAACAAATATATAAGTAGAAAAACACAACTTTGTCCATGCTCCTGAGAAATAATGACTTAAGCAGAATCAGCTGTAACATTACTAAAGGAACCCTTAACCAAGGAACCCACCAAAGGTGTGTTATAGCACATGACATCATACCCAAACAATAAGTATGCCCTATAAGTACTTACCAGGAGTACCCTGAGCTGTGACATGCCAACAGCACAAAGCCAAACACAGAGCTCCGACAACACACTGTTTCCATGAACCCTTCATGCTGGGGATTGGAAATGGGTGCCAGGTTCACCTGCTATGATCCACTATCTCCATACGAGCATCATCTGAAAGCAAAAAGCAAATTCCATAGAGAATCTGTCTATTTATCCATATTTTTCTCACACTCTGGCCCCATGACCAACATGTATATCACACAAAGGATGGGTGCGGTGGTGGGAGGAGACACAGTTTGCCCAGTGAGTCTCAAACTTCACTGCAGTAAATCCATAAATTTATCATTCAGGTGAATTCCTTACTAGTCTTCTGATATCACTCCACAGCTACAGTTCTTTAGGCTACAATGTGTTTTATAAATTTATATTCTCACCACCTGTTGACTGCTAATTCTGTTTGATAAACTAAAGTTGAAGCTTGGGCTTACATCATACAATGCTGTTAAAACGTTTTTACTTTGAATGAAACTGTTCTCCTTCAGAGACGTGATCTTTCAGACTTTTTAAGTGCGTGGGAAGACAGAAGCAAATTTGTATTCGGTCAAAGGTGATGCCTGAATTCGATCTTCTTGTAAATGCAAAGGTCCTTATTTTGAAAACAAATTTAAAGGTAACGACTAAACTAACACCAGAGGCGCGTCTTCGGAGGAATCCACCTCAGGTGGTGTCCCACCCCAGCCCACTACAGACAGTGTTGTATATCTGTGTGTCTGTGTGTTTTTGGGGGGAGGAGGGGTGAGAGGGAAAGAACAATACTGGCCAACTGGCCCTCGGGCAACCGCCTTCACACTCACAGTTCTACGGATAGGTTCCATTCTGAAAAGGATATTCCACAAAATCATAGAGCAAACAAGACTTTAATGACACATAAAGCAAGCATGGGAAAAGAACACACGAGCATGCACTTTAAATGCGAATCAGGGGCCATCGTGGGAGGACGACCTGAGATGGGGGGAAGAGTAGAATATTAATGGTGCGGGGAATGACGAGTTGGTTAACAAGAACCTGCAAAAGCTTGTATCAACATGCACAGGGCAAACACTGCGTGGGCTTTGACGCAGGCAAGAGAGAGACGGAGAGAGAAAGAGAAAGAGAAAGAGAGAGAGAGAGAAGACAGCAGGAGAGAGAGGCGTGAACACAAGTCTGCAATATGACGGGCCAGAGGTTTGACTAAAAGACTTGACTTACGAGAAACAGGAGAGAGAGAGAGAGAGAGAGAGAGAGAGATAAAAAGGGAGAAAGAGACAGATGACAGAGCGGGAGACAGAGCCGTGAACAAAAGTCTGCAACATAACGGTCCAGAGATTTGACTAAAAACTTGAAAGAGAGAGACACAGAGATAGAGAGAGAAAGAAAGAGAGAGAGAGTGAGAGAGAGAGAGAGAGAGGGGGGGGGAAGGGAGGGAGGACAGAGCGGGAGAAAGAGGCGTGAACAAAAGTTTGCAACACAGCAGGCCAGAGACTTGACTAAAAGTTTTAGTAAAACAACCGAGGACGGACGGACGGACGGACGGACGGACGGACAGACAGACAGACAGACAGACAGACAGACAGACAGAGCAAAAAAATAAAGTTCTAATCACGCCAAGAATAAGATGAATTTAAGACAGAAGATCAGCAGACATGCAGAAGAGAGACAAGGGAAGAACACACTGACACAAAACAGAAAGAAGGTCAATGTCTAGAAAGAAGTAGAGATGGAAGGGATAGAGTACAACAAGGAACCCAGGACGCATGAGACACCAAACAACTTTAGTTCTGAGTTTGTGTGAAATACTAGTAAGAGAAACCTTCAGGTGTGAAGATGCCAATAGCACCTGGCATAAAAATATATGCAATTTTAAATAGTCCCTTTAAATCAGAAAACTGGCCATGGGGAAGGGGGGAAGGGGTTGGATTTTATTTTCAAAGGCTTAGATAGGTGCAAATACATGTGTAGACTCAGAATAAGTGAGGTTTAGTCCCTCAAGTATAAAATTTGTGGCTGTTGCTAGGTGGGTAAGGTTACCCTGTTTACTGAGTGAAAAGGCCTAAAATATTAGGTTGTCTGCTTCACTGCCTTGGTTCTCGAAAGCTAACCGGTTGAGGGGCATTTTTCTTTGTGTCAAAATTTGGAGGAAGAGCTAAACAATATGTTTGGAAAGTATTTTAACACGCACCCCAGGATTAGTTAATGAGAGGTGTAAAACCTAATATAACCAACATTGAAAAAAACATTGGCATCTTCATACCTTTACTTGCCTTCAACTCAGTTGTTCCGATGGGCAGGTTATTACTGTGGAACTCTTAACACAATCATGACCTAATACAATCATTTCTCTTGCATATTCTTATTAAACTGCCTCATTCCTTATAAAAAGCACCCTAGATAACACAAAACCTCTGATAATACACTCTCTAGAGCCTAGTCCGAAGGGTGCTTGTGTTTCATAGTTTGAAAGTATTTAGATGCCTTATCAATTACAAGAAGAAATGCATACCCCGTTTAAATCATTACGTGGTGCATTTTGTAACCTTTGGCCGCATGCATAATCCTTAGGTTAGTTAACGCACTGCGGTAACCACTGAAAACTCCCAACATATTAGCAGTGTTCACTGTATATAACGCAGTACGTTAATTAACGTATGGATTATGCATACGGCCACTGCTCTCTAGATAAGATAAGATAGGATAAGATAAGATAAGATACTCTTTTATTGTTCTTAATGGCACATTGTCTTGTTTACCTTGACACATAATACACAGATTAACAACTCAACATCTTAAACTCAGGCCAACATTTATACACCCACCCACTCCTGTCTCTTATACACATCTTAGATATTGATGAGGACATTAATAGNCTCTCTCTCTCTCTCTCTCTCTAAAACAGAAGAGGCTAACGTACTGAACGATTCCTTGACTGATCGTGGCTTACTCGCACTTAGTTCCCGCACTCGTCTGACGCCTCCTCCCTATCAATAAAGACTAAAGTAAATATTACAGTCTTTGCTACCGCCGTAAAGAAGTTTACACAGGCGAAACGATTCCTTTGTTACTAAGAGTAGAGTCGCTCTTCGGAGTTCTCAACAGATTTGTCGAACCTACTAAATAAAACACTAGGTCTATTCTTTCACACGGCACAATTATTTGCACTCTGTCACCTCTCACTCGTCTCTCACAGAATTGTCGTAATTTCTCATCCGGGTTTCAGATTACAGTCTTAACGGTCTATTGGGCCCACTAGACTCCGTGCAGAGTTTTTTTTTAGTCTAGGCATTTCTTCACTGTCAAAGAGTGGAGAACATAATGAAAAGCGGCACTTCAGTTCCAAAAAAGACCCCCCTAAAAGACAAATCTAACGTCCTCTGACAAAAGGGCTTGTGTTGTTTTCCAGCCAAATATCACGTTTTTGCACACTCGTGATCTTCATGTCAAAATTCATCTCTCAACAAATTATTTCTGCGAAACGGCGAAAGCCTTGATGAGGTAACATAAATTAGACGCGAATTTTGTTGAAGTAAAGATCTTTATTCAAACTGACTCACTCACTTTTCTCAGAAACAGTTTCGGCAAAGTAAGCCCTTTTGTCAGATGACGTTGTAAGTGTCACTCGTTTCAAAAGTCACTCTCTTCCCTCCGTTCTCCCCACTTTTTTCCTAGCTTTGACACTCAAGTTTCTTTTATCCGACCCCTTGATACGGTATCAAGACTTCAACCACACAGTAAATATGTCAATGAATATGCTTAAGTAAGATCTCCACGACCAACACAATACCTTTACAGGGTCACCCTTTACCACCATAATGCCTTCACAGTGTCACCACTTACCATCTTAATAGGTTTTGTTGGGAGAATGCTTATCAAAGCCGACGGTTATGAAGAGGATGTGAAATTTTATCCACTGGGATATTCTAAAGACGCCATTCAACTTGTTCCATTCACGCTGATTTGAAATCGGGTTATTATGATACTATAATGTAGCGACTTTGGGACCAAAACTAGAAACGATTAATTTTGTTCTGCTGGAGGAATTTCACTGACTTTGAATAGAGAGGCTGGGAAATCATAGCGGTTATTGAGGAAGGCAACTCTCAACATGCAGAGAGAATAGATCAATCATAGGAGGCGCAAGGAGATAAAATTTTGAGGGGGGTGTGGGGGGNGGGGGGGGGGGGGGGGGGAGGGATGAAGATCCTCCTATCTATGACACTGAGCTACACACAAATGATGTCGTCCCAGCATATTATTCTGGCCTTCTTATGAACGTGTAGTCCTGAGGGAGGAGAAAACTGCAGAAGCAGCAGCCCGCCTGTCTTAATGTTGCTAAGCAACAAGATAACGCATCTGTAATCTGGCCAAAGGTAATAATAGCAATACTGACAGGTATTCTACCTGGCTGTACCACGCACTGTGCTAATCTGAACATCCAGACACCGACCCAATGACCTGTCTCGCCATGTCTGGCAAACCGCGAAATCAATAACGACATTAAGAATGGCCGGGAAACTATTACAGCATAATAATCCGAGGAAATTTCTCCGAAAGTTGACAATTTCCGGCAGGATTATGTCCTCTAATCGATGCGGACGACTGTGCATTTTACTTTCTTGCTACGCCAGGAAGACTACGGAGAGATGGAAACGCCTGAAGTGAAAAGTTTCCATATCGTTGGACTTTGGCTGAAACTGTAATGACTGCTGTATAGAAATGGTTGGGATTTCTTATTTTCCAGCCTTAACAATCGAAATCCGAGATTCTAAAATTACAAGCCTTTATAAGCCCACTCTCTAAATAAAGAGAACATACGCACAAAAGTTTTTATAACTTTTCGCACTTGAAAATAACTAAGTAAAGGACGAACTGTGGGTATGGTTGAAGAACAGCACACAACATTATTGTCTTATAGCTCTGCGGTGATACATGAAAATTCAGTTCAAAAATTGGGTGGAACTGGCACACTACAGTCGCCATACTCGTACGGTCCGCATCTTCGTAACTATTAAATTTGACTGCTTGAGAGGGACGACACATTTTTTTTTGTTCATTTAAACATAAGGAATTCTCCCCGTGAGAGATACGGTGAAATCCTATGGTGATTGCATTAAGTAACTGATGCGACTTAGTTGCACAGATGATGTAGTTTTGATCTATTATCAGAGAAATAATGTTTATCTTTAAATATTCATTTAATAAGTATACCTTCTTATTAAGTATGAATTTCACATGTATAGATTCATTATTATTCTATTATATCATTATTCTGGTGGACCTCAATACAGTATTAAGTATACCCCAATAATGATAATACTTTTTCTCTGCACCAGGGCATACTTTATATCGAGGTTCTATAGTACATGCTACAGTATGGTCTTCTCAACAGCACTGCAGAAAGTGATATTAAGAAGATAGGTGTTGATTTCCAGCGGTACGCTCTGGATTTGTAGCAGATCTAGATATAGAGGGTGGCCAAAATAAATTTCTTTCGAATGTCCTACTACATAAAAAGTTTTTTTTTTAAATGACATAAATTTTAAGCACTCTGACACACAGATATAATCCATAATTTTAAGTTGTTTTTTTTTATATTTAGGTGCCATACTTTTGTCACAGAGGAAAGTCCCCTTCCCCCCCCTCCCCCACCAAAATTAGTGTGGCAGGGCCAGTGTATAAAACAGTGTGTGTGTGTGTGTGTGTGTGTGTGTGTGTGTGTGTGTGTGTGTGTTGTTTTTTGTTTCTTTGTCTGTTTTCATTTTTAGCTCTGACATGACCAGAGCACTTACCTATTTGAAATTTTTAGCATTAACAGAAGGTCTCAATGTGCTGATGTGTGCCAAATTTCAGCTGCACAAGAGCTGAACTGATGAAGTTATTACATTCGGATATTAAATTAACTTCCTGAAGAGCTCCCCAGCATACGAAATAAATTCCAGTCTTTGTGTCACACTCAATTACTTAGGAGAGCAAGTCTAACAGAAGTAAAACGCACGTAATCGTTGTATCGTTGCGCACACTCTCTCGTTCTGGTCTTACCCAGCCGTTAGCGGATAAATGCAAAGCAAAGGAAAAAAAAATAAAAACAGTCGAATATCTTCAGCGCTACTAACAAAATTTGAGTCCAAGAGGCATGGGTACTGTTCTATAACAAATATCGCACTGAAATCTCGCACACTGTCCGATATAGTTGTCACCTCAAGAGTTAATGGGTTCTAGGCAGGTTTTCCAATCTGCCATTAAACCTACAAATACGAATCAAAGCATGAGCCAGCACAGCCTTTTCTTTGAAAAGACTCCTCTAGCATCTAAAAAAAAAAAAAATTCCCGTCATCGAGTTAGATATGGACTGAACAAGTTCTGACAAGATTTGGCCATCAACGGACATCAATGGATCGACTTTCTGAGCACACAGAACTGTTTGCAGGACCAGTATCCACTGGGGGTACAATCACATTAGCGGACGAATACCGTAACTCCCATCAGCGGCGAATACTGGGGGGGACGGTGTGTGCAGCAATTGTGCAAGCACTACATTATGTTGATTAGTAAGCTTTTCATCCGCTATTCAAGAAAGAGGAGGAGAAACTACTACTCCACGAATGAGGAACCTGTTTGCACAGAGCTAACAAACAGCATTAAGAATGTGTCTGGATGGTGAAATTCGAAGAAAGAGATGTAAGGCATCTTTCAGGTCCAATTATAACTTTTATAATGTTTACCACAGAGTTCCCTCACTCCTCCCTCCCCTCTAATACTCTTCCTATTTCTGTTCCCCTAAATCGACAGAACTGAGAATGTTCCGCCATCCGTAAATTAGGAGAAGAAAGCGTGGTCGTTCTGAGAAATCCAATACTAATTAGCTTGATTACAATGATTGTTTAGAATAATCCTAATGAGCGAAGTCACGCATACTCTGCGTCGCTCTCAAAGAACAAATAGTTACAAGAAAAGTACAGTGGGCTCGATTTAATCGAAGTATTTTTTTTTAGCAAACTGCACTGCATATGAAAGTCGAACAACGGCGATTTATAAAAACATATTGTACCTTCCACTTATTCGCAACTTCTTTCACACCCCCTCATTCTCTCTCCTGGAGTTGCAATTGAGCAGCGTCGACTGAACTGAAAAAAAACCACCAAAAAACGGCCCAGTACAGTCTCATGGCTCATCTATACAGAAAGTCTAGCTACTGTGACTGCAGAGTTGACTGACAAGTCCCAGAGCACAATTCTCAGGACTATCCCAAATATACCAGGCAGATGCTGGGAATCTGGCTCAATAAGGGCATGTTGCAAAATAAATTGTAGGGGACCAGCAATGACCTTTATAATGCTACAGTTCTTTATAATGGTACAGTCCTTTATAATGTTATAGTACTTTATAATGCTACAGTCCTTTATAATGCTACAGTCCTTTATAATGNCTGGAGTTGCAATTGAGCAGCGTCGACTGAACTGAAAAAAAACCACCAAAAAACGGCCCAGTACAGTCTCATGGCTCATCTATACAGAAAGTCTGGCTACTGTGACTGCAGAGTTGACTGACAAGTCCCAGAGCACAATTCTCAGGACTATCCCAGATATACCAGGCAGATGCTGGGAATCTGGCTCAATGAGGGCATGTTGCAAAATAAATTGTAGGGGACCAGCAATGACCTTTATAATGCTACAGTTCTTTATAATGGTACAGTCCTTTATAGTGTTATAGTCCTTTATAATGCTACAGTCCTTTATAATGCTACAGTCCTTTATAATGCTACAGTCCTTTATAATGCAACCCAGGAAGAACTGAACTTACAGCATGGTCAACCATCGAACGCCGAAGCAGAAGCAGAAGGAGAAGGAGAAGGAGAAGGTCATCTGATACAAAGCAAGTACTCTGTGAGGGATGTAAGGGATTCTGATTCTGAAAAGTGGTATGGTCTCGTATATGATGTGCATTACACTCTGTATTATGATTTTAAAAACACACACATATGTGCAGAGAGATACAGCAGAGCATAAACGACGAGTGGACCCTGGGGCTGCCCAAAGGCAGAGAAAAAAGAAACATGACGATGAACCAATGTAGGAAGAATACGACAGACATCAGACAGGAACAAAACAATCAATTATAATAACGATAACAACAACAAGAACAATAACAAAGACCTTAGGACAACGGAAACACATCATCGTGAATGATACTGTAGCACACATATGCAAAAGACAATAAACAAGAAGACCATCCATCAACAACAACAATGCAGAATTTCATCACTTAAAAAAACAACAACAACGTACAGAACTACACACCAGATCCTTTGTGTAACACATCATCATGAACCCACCAATCCACAAATTCCAGTAACCTATCAACACTCCAAAATGAAAAACGCGAATGAAGGCGATGCACTCGGTATACGGCACTGTTTACGTGCAGTGACGACACGTCATATTATGATGAAGTGAATCTAAATGCCTAAAAATGCACTAGGATCATTCTGTCATTATGTAGAAAGACGGGCCACTTTCGACTGTAATGTAACATGTAGTTTTCATTCTGACACGACGTGTGACAATCTCTCAATGCATCATGGCCATTAACTGGCTAATAATGACTTCCACATATGATTAAAACTGTTCCCGCTAAAATGCCCGGAGCTAAACATCATCTGACGACTAACGACTGCAATGGCACAGAGAGGTGTGGTGATTCTCAACAAGATCTGCAGTACATGAACCTAGACGATGATGCAGTTAGCAGCAACCACGGACATGCAAAATGCCACATTAAGGGGTTCGCAATTCGTGATATCTTGTCTGGAAAAAAAAAACAGGACTGAAAATATGGAGATAAACTCGGGAGTTTTATTTTAAAAGACCGTAAGGTCTTCTACATTGATGTGGCTAAAGGGTCTTTACAATAATGTTAAAAAAAAAACAACAAAAAACAGAATGTTTAACAAATCCGTGGTTCATATGAGGACTGCACTGATCTTTGGAAACGATAAAACAGCAAAAGCACACTGGCATGTGATTCGTGACATAATAACAGAAGGAACTGTCTTAAGAACAACAAAGAGAACGAGCAGTAACACATCGCATGAAACCGCTGGAGACTGCAACAATGCCCACCAGTTTTATCAACACACATTCAAAGACACATCAAATTTAAGCAGCTTAATGGCAGTTTGCCGAACACAATGATTATTCCCACGACTCCAAAGAGCGCGCAGCGAAGGATGAGATCAATTAAACTATCGCAACGATGCAGCCGCAGAATGCGCTGTCGCGGCACTGTGTTACTGAACACGCCCTGGAGATTGTTTTAGATTGGCGTGACTGGAAAAGAAAATGGAAGAAAGGTGGGTGGAGGAGAGGAGATGAGGAAAGCAGGGGAAAAGGACAATGAATGGCGCAGTAAATCCATTCCTATGTGACAACGGAAACAAAGGATTTAAGACAATCACCACTGAGGTCCCAAGACCCACCCCATCCAGTCCAAACTAGGAGACTCGTGTCGTGAGAGATGGCATAACGAGACAGAACACATTCAAGAGATGGATGAGAGCAAGAGACGCTAGGTCAGTGAACAATGAATTGCCAATGTTATGCATTTAATGGGTGAACAAACCCTTCTGTGTTCAAAACTTACTCGCGATTGACAAAGGCCTCCGCTCCCCTCCCCTTACATTCACACGGACACGCAAAAAAAGTCAGGGGTGGGGTGACGGCTGCATGCAGATGAACGTAAATAGAGAAAAACTGAGTGTGCGATATTCGATCATTCTGTTATAGTTTAATGGAGCGGCAGGAAGACAACTTTATCCGTCACGGGTTTTGTCGTGGTCTGAGAGGAATGCCCAGCAGGAGATCAGTCTTCGTCCGTGTCGCTGACACCAAAGTTCAATGATCAGGCAAATGCTGTGTCACGTATACAACCAAACAAAACTGAAGTGCCTTTTTTTCTTCCAAAACTCAGTGTATGCACTTTCGTTGAAAAATGGGTTGGTGGTGTATTCAAACACGCATTTTTGTGTTGAGTCATTCAAAACCAAATTGAGCTCAAATTCTGCACTCCTTCAAATTTAATGTCATTTAACAGTAAATAAAAATGTATAATATGTGAAGAACAATTACCTTCATGTTTTTTCCCGTATTTCAAAAATATTCAGAGACCATTTACTGAGTTTTGGAAAAAAACGCTCTTCAATTTAGAGCACACAAACTACCAAATCTCCATCCAATGCATTTTACTGGTTTTGGTAAGTTAACGTTATCATGTAGACGAGCAAAATGCCCAAGCAATGACTTCGGCCAAAATGTCAAATGACCCATTAGGAAACGCCTGGGGTCGCACCCGATACTGACATGTCACAAAGATTTCAAACATGTGACCCTTGAGCAAACAACAAAAACCTTAATCATGTGGACTAGGCCTTTTTTCCTCCCCCTAGACGCACACATTTCTCTTTTAGAAAAAAAAATCGCACAGAGGGGTGATTTTTATTGTTGGCGCTTATAGACCACACCGACGAAAGTGAAAATGATGAGACGGGAGGATGTAATATTATGGGCACAATCGCAGGCACATGAACTCGTAGCTGAAAACGACTCGTCGGTATACCGGTGTGAGAAAAATCAGCATAATAACAAAACAGATTACACCGGCTCCAGACAGATCCACAAACAAACCTGTAGAAATTCCACGACGATGAATTCCGGATTGTCACCGATAAATAATCAGACGAAGCCTTTTGTTCGCTCGCTCGTTCGTTCTTTGGCTTTATTTCACGTCTCCTAGTGCGATTACACAATTTCGAAACTCAGACGAAGCTCAGACTAGAATAGCAGGACACCTTTTATTCATGCCACAGCACTGGCCCTTCTTTTAGGGGCCCGCCGCATGGGTAAAATGAGCGTAGTGGACTATCTAGACAGTCGATTAGAGAACGTACTGATAATCCTGGCCAAACAAAACAAGACCTCAGCAGCCAAAGAGGTGGTGCAAGCGATCGGGGAGGACACGAACCAATTAAACGGTCACTTGTCACAACGGGACAAACATTAACTCAATTATCCTTGGACCTGACCTGGCCCCGAGGCTCGCACTAGGGTTATGATATCTCCTGTAATGTCCCATTCCCTCCTTCTCTATCTCCATATGAAGATGTCATATTCAAAGGTGTCTTGACCTCACATTACGAGAACTGTACTTAATGACACGAAAACATCTACCATCTCCTTTCACCTCCCCATTCCCCGCCAAAAAAAAAAAAAGGCAAAGGTCACATTGAAATCATAGGATTTACTATAACGATCACCTCTCTCGCTTAGCTGTCAGTTACCTTCCCACCAAGATGCCACATTCTTTCCAAAAGTGTCTTTATTTCACAGTAAACTCTAGTGTTTTGTTGGTTGTTTTTTTGTTTTGTTTGTGTCTTTCAAACCCAAACCCATTAAATATTTTACCTTTCTTCCCCTCAGTTAAATATTATAATATGGGCTTACATCCAGAATAGTGATATCCCTCCTCCTCCTCTACTCCTCCTTTTTTCATCAAGATGTCATATTCAGAAGTATCCACCGTCATACATTAAAGTATATTTGGAATCATGTCACGAAACTCTCTGAAAGACAGCAAGGCTCATAAATATTCGGATAATTATATCCGCTGTAATGTCTGTCTCTCTCCTTCTCGAGAATCAAGATGTCATATTCTGAAGTGGTTTTACTTCACACAAAAACTTTATCTATAATAATATGGAATCATGTCATGAGATATTTTAACTTTCGTCCCCTCCATCAATAAATCTCCGGAAAGACAGCAAGGCCCCTGTTATGGCAATGCCAACTACTCTTTTTCTCCTTTAACACATACAGTACACAGCTGCAGAACTAAAAAAAAAAATATTTCATACAAGGTTCATTGACGCAGATATCTCCCCTCCATTCCCATGTTCCTGCCCCCCCCCCCNAAAGAAATGCTTCAATAGCAATAGGCTTAACAATTTCCAATAATTACCAATTGAAGCAACGCAGACGTTCATCTTATTTAAAAGTAAAGAACAGAACGTAGTAATCTCGTAGTTCGGAAAAAAAATATGTGATTCGCCAACGATATTTTCATCCTGTATGATATGAGAGGTTGCGACAGAGCGGCGCACCAATATTCAGGATATTAAAGATACTATATCACTGTGTTTTCAGAAAATAGTATGACCAAGCAATATGGTGCCTTCAATCAGATTGTCCTTATATGAAGTCAAATGCCCTGCCATTCCAGGTTTTGAAATTCACACACGATATCGTTATTACTGGCCTGTCACTGCAGCCACTCAGCTGCAGAAAACAGATAAATTACGCTTTGCACTCTCTCCAATAACAGTTATCCCAGGACACCATGGGAAGATTGAAACTGTTCACAAACAAAATGCTGTTTAAATAGCACCAGCATGTCATCGTACGAGCATGAATAATTTTTGTAAGAAATTCGTACAGAATGGTGTGTGAGTAATTATTCGTCAGTTTTCCATTGATTTGAAGCTGCTAGTCGATTTATTTTTGGAAAACTGATAATATTCTCGCTCTACAATGCTCTTTTTTTCTCTCTCATAAGGAGATGGTATGTTTCCGCCCATCTGTATTGTGCTAAACCTGAGTGTTACCGTGTTACCCACATAACAGCTTTTTCACCCTGTTCCTTCAAGCCTACTACCTCTTTCCCTCCTTTTCCTCAGGATTACAAGAATATGGCAGTCACAGCGTTCCTGAAGAAATTTGTTAGTGTTCGGAATGACCAGACCGCTCACACTGTTAGTGTTACACATCTTCAAACTCTGGACAGCTCTGAACCCGAATGCGACTGTCAACAATTCAGTAACACTCTGAAGGAAATAATGCTGAATTCAAGCACTCAAAACTTCTAGAATAGGAAGTGTCAAAGTAAAACAAACAGAGAGAACGGCGGGCCAAGACACTTACCGGTCATGCTGATCCTGGCAACAGGCAAAACATTAACCAGACATATACCCGTGTTGGCGGAAAAGGGTCGTATCGCACAAATTAAATGAAAGGCAAATATTGATATAATTTTGTTTAGATTTCAAGCCAGTTGTGAAAGTAGTTTCCGAGTTCATGTCTGAGCTTAGAAAGCTAAGATTCAAAGTATCTGACGTTGGTATCTGGTCTCTTCATGGAAGCAAAATGACTGTTTGCCAACATATAATGTTTCTCCAGACCTCATATCTGTGGAATATGACATTGTAAGTTCTGTGAATATGACACTGTATGTCAAGATACAAAAAAAAAAAATCGCTGTCAAGACCTGAACCTTGGGCCAATGCATGCATTTATATAAGCTGTCATGATAAGATAAGATCAAGATCTGGTCTAGTCATGTTTTCCATTAATGGCTCGATGAACTTGTCAAGTTCGGTATACAATATAATTCTATACTTAGGGCTTCCTTAATCTTCAACGAAGCAAGCATAAGTCCAGTAAGTTCTTGTTCTTTTTCTTGGTCCTGACAAAACTTGCCAAATTAGATTTCATTCGAACATCGTAAAACTGGTTCGCAACCGTTTCTAGATAAACCGTCTTCATGGAAAGAAAGTTAAAATTTCCGTGTATTTCAAAAATGTAGTACCAAAAGAGAAGACTAAAACTATTTTCGCTAGCTAACACCTTCCTCTGTTGGCCTAGACAAAACCCATTCACGCACAGTTACACTCTGTTTGTGTTTGGCGCAAAGGAATGTAGACAAAACATGTTATGTGTGCACAGCTAAACACATTTGTGCTACGTCATAATATGGTGCAGATAATACGACTGTTCACGCAAAGTCAGAACATCTGAAATTTCCGCCAGGTAAGAGACAAAGGATACTATTGAAGACAAAGCATTTGTTTGCTTGTTTGTTCGGGTTAGGTTTTAACGTCCCAATCGGTACAGTTATGACTACCTCAAAGAAGAAGTCTGAACTCTCTTTAGGCCGCCAGCAGATGGGTGTCTTTGAAACGATGCAAAACATAAGCTGGCCAATACAAGGAGAAACCCACCGCCAGCTGAAACCGCAATTGAGACTTTTCACGAGCGACAAGGATTAAATCTCTAGCCACCCTGCCGGCGTTACACTAGATGTTTAATAATGTACACAGACGGCCTCTTAAGTCCATGAACTCTAACACTTCTAGGCAAGCGAGAAACAAAAACGCCTGAAAGTGTCTCAATGTTCATTTCTTAGATCGCTTAAAAAAATATGTATTATATATACTGTGCCACTGTTTAGAAAATCTATGTCACGGTGAACAGACCTCCTTGAAAATTATGTTAAGAGCTTCTTGCAGACCAACTGACCTTACATTCGACTTCTGATCTGGCAAATGGGAACAAGAAAACGTCCAAGGCAATAAATCCCTACCTGTCAAGTCCTTAAGAGAAACAGTGGGATGTACCAGTAAACATCTCCCGAGACTGCCCTTCAACATTACAACGATTGAGTGAACTTTTTTTTTGTCCTTTATAGTGGAGTTCCAATACCAGTATCTCTAGCGGCACACGATTTATTTGTGTCCCCGAGTTTGTATCGTCCAGTCCAATGGAGTATCCATTACACATCTCTGCGGGCATATTATGATGAGGTCGATCCACCTGCTAGTCGGATTCATACATTTACAATATCGCTGACGAAGGGGTGCCCAAAATTCGAGCGGGGAGGGGAATGGGAGAGAGAGAGAGGAGGAGGAGGAGGGAAGTGCCCTGGTATCCTAAACAAACTCGATAATGAGGATTTTATTATGCTTGTATTGGCCCTTGTATCTAGCTCTAAATGAAAGATCACGCTTATTCTGATTCTTGCCGGTGCTTTTCCTTCTTCAATGTGTATTTTATTGTTCTCCTTTACCTTAGAACTCTTTAGAGATCCAGAGGGAATCTCAGAACTCAGAGCGCTTTATGTGTAGCAGCAACAATAGTAGGAGTACCATTCATGTTTATTTATTGTCCACTTTAGCCGAGCGTAAACAACGCTTACATAAGTCGAGAATGTCCCCAGATGTCATGAAGCGTTGAAAAAAGAAATTTCAAATGTTTGACATTAAAGAGTTCCATTACCCTTAGATTCACAGTTGGGGTTTCCAGAAAAAAGTTTATCTATCGTATTGTTCATCCTAGCGGAGTATCCCGTACAAGCGCCTCCCCTCTCCCTCCACCCCACCCCCTCCATTTCCCAATACCAAAAAGTAAATCCGTTGATCAGCCGAGTTCACATTTTCAATATCGCTGAAGCAAAGGATCCCTGGGTTTTCACTGACGACATAATATGTACCCTGAAATCACTCGATAACAGGATCAGGAAGTAACTGTGTCACTGATCCCTGTGTCTAGGTCGCGATGAAGGACTGCCTTATCTTATCACAAATATGAAAGGGCCAGAGCATATTATTCAAGTCTCGCAGACATTATATTACATGAAATGTGCATCTTTAATAGGATCAACCCAAGACAGCATTCAACATATTATCCGATAACACCTATCAAAGTTTTCCTGCAGCTGTTCGCTTACTAGTCTATATCTTTGGACGAGGCGTGTATGTTGGTTGACATTAGGTTGTTAATTTGTGCTATGTAGAAAGGTAAGCAAGACAATGTGCCATTAAGGACAATAAAACTGTATCTTAAAAAAAGCACACAAAAAAAATTACTTTCTGTCCATCTCCAGTGCCAGAGTATCCAGGACATCAGTCTCTTCATAAATAACTTATTAGTGGTCCACTCCACTCCGATAAAACTCTTGGGGGCTTCGAACACTCCCAAAGGGCATGCAGCTAGGGCATGCAGTCACGGTCCCATAAAATGGCATCAAACAAAAGATTCATAAAAGCTGGCAGCATATGATTATGAATCACTAAGAACTTTCTTCGCTTCTGGACGTAACGAGGGCCCCGAAAGTGTCACAAGTTGAGAGCCTCAATGTTGAGGCTAACAAAACACACTAGACTTTCAGGACCATAAGATATAAACAGTCTCTCCACCCCAACTAACCGGCCTAAACAGCAGACATAGGTATTCTCTGATTCTCTAAATCCCTGTGGACCACAGCTAATTCAATGATCTAACATACTCCCACTTCTCAACACTTCACAGAACCTCTCCCCACTTTATGCCAAGTACTTAACAAAACATTTCTCGACGAGCCTGGCCATCAATGGCAATCCATGAACAACGAAAACACATCTCCGCTCGCTTTTTCAACAAAGAGGTTTAATTCAACACATGAATAGGTCTACACGTTGTTCATTAGTGATCTTGTTTAAGCGAACCGTAACAGAGGTCTTCTTGCTATCCAGCACACATCCGAAAGATCCAATATACAGACTTTTGACACAACAAAGTATGCAGTATAAGCCCACAGTACTGCAGCTGTAAAAATGCAAATTATTATAATTATCTTATACGGACAGTACCAAAAAGGTGGGAAGGGGAGGAGGCAAAATGTAACGTCTCTTCATCACCTTTGTCCATTTTCATAAGTTGGATCTTTCATTTGCAGGGTGGGGCTGGGGTGGGGGAGGGGGGTTTAGGCATATAGGCTAACTACCAAGTTACTGATAAACTGTATTTCCTAAAGTGAAAACTGTCCACTAGGAAGCTAAATGAGCCCTAAAACGGTCCTTTACACGATGAAGCTCACCTATCTTCACCAGAACTTATACGCCCTTTGAACAGGTTAATCTGCCATCTCTTCCTCCAAACCTTTCCCACGAAACGGTTGTGGAGTAAAACTTTACGAAGTCCAAGCTGAATATAAAAGCAACCTATTCACAGCATCCTGCTTCATACAAAACAGCTCAAACGGAAACGGACAGAATACCACTCCTAGCGCTGATTAAAAGAAGATAAAAAAAGAAATCCCAGGGACGTCCAAAAATGTACAGTGTTCTCCAAGCACGGCAAATCTGAGAAACGTAGGCCAAACAGTTAATAGTTATGAACAGAAGGATTAGATCCGACCTCCATCTCTTATCAATCGGGGGTTGTAAAAATTCCACGCATAGTTCGCGCGCAACGGATATATCTGATCGTATTGAACTAAGGCCTACACGGTACACAGAGGCGTGAAAAGGACATCAAAAAAGTTTTACTTGGTAAGAAAACTTGGGACGGTAGTCTTCATGATAATTTTTATATTTAGTCTTGGATTCTGTTCTCCCAGTCCAGTCACAACACAAAGAAATGCTAACTTAATCTCTACGTTCAAGGTGCTATCACTGGATGACAGCGTTTTAATTTTATACATGACGTCGTCAGTGCAAAACCACTTTATCTTAGGGGGATTGTAGAGGAATGAATACACACTTCTCCTATTGAAATCCTATAAATACATCACTTTCTTTTTTTCTTTTTCACTCGGAATCTTCTCCTGATACTATTCTTTTGCTCTGAAATGACAAGGTAACACAATATACGTACTTAAACAGAAATAACCCTGCTGATAGAGGGGAAAAGATACAAAATTTACACGCTGCACGCTGAAAAACCCACACCAATCTCAAATCCGTACCTGCGAAGTATCATGCAAAATGAAAAAAAAATAAAAATTCACGCACAGAACACCTTTGACCTCTCCATCCGATAGCGTTGCGATAATTTCAAGTTAACAGGCTACGCCACATCTTTCCAGTAAAAAGGTTCCTTGTTTTTTACCTCATAAATGCTGATGATGTTCATGTCTCAAATCAACAAAACAACATGTGTTTTATCTGATGACTTCACATCCTGTTGCAATGACACAGCACACATCGTCAACAGACAATTAAAAATATGTGGCGATGATAACAATAAAACGCTATTTTAATGTTGCTTCCTCTTTCGTTCGCTTAGAATGTAAGATGGGCAATCTCGACGGTACTACAGTAGCTTTTGTATGGCCCATAACGGCATCATAAAGAGATCATCAAGTCGACCCAGATGGGCTGCAATGCATGTATATATAAAAACATATGATTTTATGTCAGTATGGCAGATACATAAAAATATATGATTTTATGTCAGTATGGCAGATACACTTAATTTTGAGAATTTCAGGACGGACGATGATATGAGAACTTCAGAGAAGAGATACAACACTAAAAAATAGCCTACAGTATTTCGATACAGCAAATTAAGACAGTGACTTCATCACACATGCTACTGAAAAGACAGAAACGGACATGGCAATTTCAGTACGTCAGAGGTGTATGAAATTATCGCGTTTGTTCGTCTGTGTGTCTGGGAGAGAGCAGGGGTAGGGGGTATGAAAGGGGAGATTATGTATCTATGAAGAGGTAAAGTTCATTAGACCGGCTCTTTGTATTTGATGTGAAGATATGTGAAGATAAATAGTCAATACAGGTCACAAGCTTGACGTCAGCAGGTGACAAACAGGTGATGATGAAAAGGATATTTCTGAATCTGGGCAAACAAGTCGGTGTGACAGGAGTCTGTGCCTTCTCTCGGTACTGTGTGAAGATTACTATACACATGTACTGAAGTTCTAAGTCCCCGGTTATGAAAGGGGTACATTTCTCTTGCGGGTGTACTCAAGGATACTTAAAATTGTGTTCAAACATGAAACGCAGACTGCAAGAGATAAGTGGACCGGTAAAGGGAATATAGGGACCAGTTTGGGGATGGAAAAAGTTTATAAAAAAACAAAAGTGATACAGTCGGTGAATGCTGAGGATCATGGACTATCATCAAATTCTTAGAGTGGGACAAACCTGACAAAAAACATAATGTAATAGAGTCAGCAACTGAAAATGATATAACTGTCCTCATCATTCGCAACATTACCGATCTACGCAGTAAGTACGGACGAAAAAAAAAGTAAAAACGACGATAGCATGAGCTGTAGAATAAGAGACCAAATACAGTGTAATCATCGGAAGAAAAATAAAGGGGGCAATAAAACTTCATGACAAGACATTGCTGAATATATTGAAACTGAATCTTACCTAAGATTTAGGGTAAGTTTGATGTGGTTTATGTTATCACTACTTTAAAACCTGTCTGCTGAGTCAAGAATAGCAATGATATCATTAATTTAAGGAGGAACCTCTCTATCCTACTTCGTCTAAGGCATATTTTATCACTACCCTGCCAACTCCCAACCCCTACTGTGCCGTCCATTAATAACCCCGGACAAAAAGGGCCATCTCACGCTCCAACGGTTTGAACCTATCTGAACTTACTGGAGCCTGAAGACGTCCTAGTCTTGTCACTTGCTACCCTCAAACTCGCCAGCAGTCACGATATCTGGTAATTCTGATACGTCCCCAGCTTTTCACAGATAAACTTTAGGAATTTCATTCAAAAGCTACGTCGGTACCCCAAGAGGACAATATTTCAACATGAAACCCGAAACCAGCATAATGAGACACAGCCATTAACCGATTTTGTTGTTGTTGTTAAGTTGTGGCTGTTGTTCTTTGTAAAGTAACACTTTGACTTAACATTAATAGCATCATTCGTAGTAAAGCATAATAAAGTACAGAAATCAGAGGGTATGCAAGCGCTGTAAAAGTATCTCATATTGCACTGTTCAACGCTTCTCAAGACTAAGACAGTGCAACATCAAAATTTAAAACAGATAAACTACAGGCTGTACAGGTGTGCTTGTAGATCTAATGTTGAGAGTCTAAAAACCTTTTAAGGACTGAAATCCGCTTTAGTCATGATGAACATGCAGTTCAATCTATAACATAAACTATGATTACTTAATTACGACATTTACAAATCGACGTCTGAAATTCCCCTGTTATACTGGTTATGTTACGCTTGATTTCATTACAGTTATTGCTAACGGTTCCGGATTCCTTCAAATGCTACCTTTTACTAACCACTAAATAGCGGGAATACTTTACATTCAACCACAGTTTAGAATGTACACTCACCTTAATCGTGCTAATCTTTCCCTAACCAAAAAACGGCCGTGAAGCATGTGGCCCTTTCGCTCGGTGATACGGTAGTAAATACAGAGCTACTAAAGCCCCTCAACTGCACTGTGCTGGAGGGCCTGTCTAAACTGCCACTTCACCGCCACAGCGAGGAGGGGCAAAAGGTGCCCGAGCTTAAACGAACTGTAAATATCGTATTGGAGAGTACACACGAGTAGTTGTATTGAAGGGCGTAATCATCGCGGCAGATTTCGATTACTTAGAGCATTTATTGTGACAAATTTTGTGAATACTACAGCGGAGATTTACAAATATCGATATCGGTACACCGAATGAAAATGTTTACACTTAAAAACGTGAAGGTGCCAATTGAAGACAAAAGCAAATGAAAGGGACACCTGCCAGAACAAAATCCATCACACACTCTCAGCTCTAACAGTAGACCTATATCATCAAACTAAAGCAGAACTAGATAGTGCAGACCTAGTTCTACTGAAATGCTTCTGTAAGGATTAAAATGCAATGAATGAAGAATATGTCTACGTCTTATTTAGTGAAACTCAAGCCTACGGCAATAAAGGATAATCACTTTTTGTTTAGGTTTTTTTTTTTTTATCCCTAGGCTGTTTCAGACTCAACACAAGACAGATAACCAATGAAACATTATCCCAAAACATTGTAGTGGGAAGCATTATCCTGCAAGAGTAGGTATTCCAGATGCGTGACACTGAAAGGGTTTGATTTATTTCCAGCATCTACCACAGCTTCAGATCAGAGAGCAAATTATACACTATACAGTAAATAAATTACATTATGCACAGTATTCGTATCCTCAAAAAATCTCAGATTTCGATACCCTTCTCCTGGACAGTGACTCTGCCAAGAGTTAGTATCGCCCACTACGACTGTAAACAGTGTATCGACGTCCTAAACAGTCCTAGAATTGCAATGGCACTCCTCGAGGTCACGGTAGCTAAGGATTGACAGTGGATCAAACCCTCCCCCTTGCAAATATGCCGCTCCTGATGGGGCACCGGACTATGCCGTGTGTGTACATCAGGCTACACCCAAAGTCCGCCACAATGTCGCGGGGCAGAGGGACGTGTTGGTAACAACGGGGCTGGTGGGGGCTGCAACCCCTGACCCATATCAAAACAGGCCCACTGATATTGGGAGGGTCGGAATGTGGGATGTCTCTGCCGGAAAGAGTGGAATGGAAATAAAGAACTAAGAGGAAAGAAGGAGAACAGCAACAACAACCAAAAAAAAAAACAAAAACGGGCATCTGGCTAGTGGTGTGTGGCGAATGGAGAACGAGAAAGCCCGGTCCTGGAGACAAGCTCAAAGTTCAATGAAACAAAGAACATTAAAATTTTAAATACGTCTTTGGTCATACAGCACTAATAGTCTTAAAAAAAATCGAAACTACTATTTCTTCTTCCCTCCCCACCTGCAAAGGTTTCATTATCTAAAGTAGAGTCGAGCCTGGTGTGACGACCGGTGGTGACCATCGTGACGATCGTGTCTAAGATCGCTGACCTTTTTCGTATTTTATATAATTATATCTGGCCTTTATACGGCGACTACCTGTCTAATGAGACCACGACCATACTTTATAATATCTCCAAATGGAGACATCATAAAGGGAAAAAAACAACAACAAAAACAAAAACTGCAAAAGTCGACCATCAAATCGCTAATCTCAAACATTGCAAGGACTAGTCTATGGTTCTGTGGTCAGCTTGCGGTTAAAAAGATCTTCTCTCTAGTCTGACTTCATTTTTTTTTTAGAGCACTGTACCGCAGGCCAAAGCCTACAACCAAAATATACTGAGTAAAAGGAACAAAAGAAAAACATTTTCTTTATATCTGGACTTCAACATGCGTATGACGACTACCCGTCTACGACCACTACTTTTCTAAGGAACAAGCGGCGGTCGCTATACACAGGTTCCACTGTAGTCTTAATTCCTAGGCAGCTATACTGCGAAAGCTCCGCAGACTATCAGCAAACGGAATTCCTTTCTAGTTCAGATTCAATAATGTCACTCAGTGCTTGAATGTCTCGCGAGTCTCGAGTGGAGAACACAATGGATTATCTTCTACACATTATTTTTCACACACCGGTCTGTGCTCCCGAATAAAAGCAACATACCAGTGGGAGAAAAAAAAAAAACAACGTTGATATTGATAAAAGCTTTGCACAGGAGGTCGGTTTATAAACATAAAAAGAATAATGCACAAATTATAATTTATTCGCATATTTTCAGAGGTGCAGAGTGTACCGCTACTTGTGCAGCTGGCACAAATGGACACCAGTATTACCCTGATTGACCCGAGGGCGGGGGGGGTGAGATTGGGGGTTTGGGGAGGGGTAAAGAGATTGAAAGGGAGCAGGTCATGTAGTCTCTTTCCATGTCTCCCCCCCCCCAAAAAAAAATCCCAAATTGCCCTTACCACCCAGCCCTTTAAAAAAAAATAAAATAAAACTTCAGCGCACTTTATGATTTTTTCTTGAAGTAGTTTTTGTACCAGCATTGTACCTTCCACCACCACACAATATGAAAAAAACAAAAAAAAAGCAGTAAAACAAAAAGAATCCTCTAACATTACAATGGTCTTCCCTTTTAATCTAACATAACTGAAAATTCTCATTAAGGTGATTCGGCTGGTGTTATAGGAAGTTTGTTATCAGAGTGATTCCAGCCTTACGCCAACACAACTGAGTAAATTACCGAAATAAACCACGTGATAAGATGACCTCGGCTCGGCTCTCTTAATGAAATGATGTACCATTGTAGAAGAATAAACCCACTGTCTGACTATTGCTTCTTCTCCCTCTCTCTCTCTCTCTCTCTCTTGACCCCCCCNCCCCCCCACCCCCTCTCGCTCCTTGCCATCCCTTTTCTCTGAACTAGAAACTAACCGGTAACATGCACTTTGTAACCTGGAATTGCTGTCTGTGCGCTATAATGTTGTGGATTAATACATTAAAAAAAAAAAAAATCTTCCACTCGTTCTCTTTCTCTGTCCTCTATAACCTTCTCCTCCGTTTTTCCCTTTGTCCACTGCATGCTTCCCCCTCTCTGTCTCTCCCCCCCCCCCCNTTTTTTTTCCTCCTCTCTCTCTCTCAAGAGCTATTAAATTTGATCTCCCGTCTCAAGGAAAGCCGATCCCTTGCACAAACACGACGTATTTGGCGGCGGGCAAAAAACAAGCCCCGGTCCCATGGCCAGAATTTTGGTCATCTGGAGGCTATGACCAACCAAACATGAAGCAAATTCAAGGCGTGTTCACATGGGGATCTTTGCTAGATTTCCACGTTCATGTAATGAATTGTCGTAAACAGCGAACACAAAGTGCAGATAAGAAAGGCTGGAAAGCCACACTGACCTCCACATTTCAGATTCTAAGCTAATCAAACTACTGTAATATCAATTAGGACTGAAAGTTACACAGGCTAATCAAACTAATGTCAACTAAGATTGAAAGTTACATTTATCGTACACAAATTCTACTACAGTAAATATCTCTTCCCCCCCCCCTTTTTTTTCCTGCCAACTAATGTAAAAGTGAGCACGTTTCACCNAACCACCGCCAAATCCCTCGATATCTTTCCCTCCCCATTTTTAAGTCTTCATATTCAAAAACGTGTCACTGATCACTACAAACAAACAAACAAAAACTCCGAACGCCTTTTCTGCGCGCATGAGTCGCCATGACCTTTTTATACAATGTGCACAACATTGTTTGATCATGTGTACTCCTAAACTCACTGCGTCTCACAAGGTTAATAGAGTGGTGGGGCAGAGGAAGAGGAAACCGCCTATGAATTATTAATATTTCCTCACCCCTGCCTCCCTCACGCCCCCACCCCAACTTATCTTCTCAGTGACTAGTCTTTCCCTCTCCACTCCCCAAACAACTGCTGTGATACAGATATCATAGCAAGATGTCACCAGTCAACAAGAAACAAAGTGCGGGAACACGAGATTTTTTTTTTTTTTGAGGGGAAGTGGATATGTTTTACATTTGTGTGTGAATGCGGAATTACGCCGAAAATATTAGAGGAGTTTGGCTCTGAAGGAAAGGGAAGGGAAGTAACCAGAACAATTTTCAGACCAACGTCATGAGAACAGAAATCATATTTCTACAGCAGATGATTGTTGGCAGAAAAGTGTCAGCTGACATCTTTTAAATTAAAGTAATTCAATTCACTGTCTTACACCCTTACTCTCCTATGATCTCTTGTCTGAGGATATAAAACTGGCACCATGAAGATCAGGCACAGTAGCCTACAGAACCCAGTCTTTATAACAATGTCAAATATCTCCAAATAGGAGGGGTAGGTACCATAGGGGACAAAAAAAATAAGGCCTATGAAGGCACAGACCAACCAATATCAGAAATAAGACCTACAACAAACACACCAATGATAAGATCGACCATACACATTGATGCTAAGAGTATGACTGACCATAATAATATACACACTAATATCAAAGCTTGCCATATATGTGTACACTGACACTGATACCAAGGCCTGCCAAATATGTGTACATTGATACCAAGGCCTGCCATATATGTGTACACAGATACCAAGACTTGCCATATATGTGTACATTGATACCAAGGCCTGCCATATATGTGTACACAGATACCAAGGCCTGCCATATAATGTGTACATTGATACCAAGGCCTGATATATGCGTACACTGATACCAAGGCCTGCCATATATGTGTACACTGATACCAAGGCCTGTCATATATGTCTACAATGATACCAAGGCTTGTCATATATGTGCACACTGATTCCAAGACTCATCACAATGACAGATGCAAAGACATACCACACACGCTGATGTCAACATTGATGACAAACACTCATGTCAAGACCTAGAACACACATTTATGTCAATACTCACCACACACATACTGATGTCAAGGCTTACCACACACAATGATGTCAAGGCTTACCACATACATTGATGTCAAGGCTTACCACACATACTGATGTCAAAACTTGCCACACACACACTGATGTCAAGGCTTACCACACAATGATATCAAAACTTGCCACACACACCGATGTCAAGGCTTATCATACACACACTGATGTCAAGGCTAACCACACACACTGATGTCAAGGCTTACCACACACACTGATGTCAAGGCTTACCACACACACTGATGTCAAGGCTTACCACACATACTGATGTCACAGCTTATCTCACACACACACAGGAAGATCAAGGCTTACCACACACTCTGATGTCAACACTTCCTACCCACACTGATATCAAGGTTTACCACACACACTGCTGTCAAAACTACCACATACACTGTTACCAAAACTGACACTGCACAATGATGTCAAGACTTAACACAGACACACTGATGTCAAAACTTAATATCCACATTGATGTCAAGGCTTATCACACACACACACACATACATACATACACACACTGATGTCAAGGCTTATCACACAAACTAATGTCAAAACTTATCAAACACACTGATGTCAAGACTTACCATACAAAGATGTTAAGACTTATCACACACTAATGTCAAAATTTATCTTACACACTGATGTCAAAACTTACCTTACACACTGATGTCAAAAGTTACCTTACACACTGATGACACCCCTGACATCAAGACCTAGGACACACACTCATGTCATTGTACTTACCATACAGACAGTGAGACACTGATGTCAAGGTTTACCACATGCACTGATGTTAAGACTTACAACACACACTGATGTCATGTCTTACCACACAAACTGATGTCAAAACTTAACAAACATACTAATGTCAAGACTTGCCACATACACAGATCTATGTCAAGACTTACCATACACACTGATGTTAAGACTTACCACACACTGATGTCAAAACTTGCCATACACACTGATGTCTAAACTTACCCCTGACATCAAGACCTAGCACACACACTCATGTCATTATACTTACCATAAACACACTGATGTCAAGGCTAATCACATACTACACTGATGTCCAGGCTTCCCCACACACTGATGTCAAGGTTTACCATACACACCTATGTCAAAGCTTACCACACATACTGATATCAAGGCTTACACACACCTACATCAAGGGTTACCCTACACAATGATGTCAAAGCCTACCATACACACTGAGTTCAAGGCTTACCACACACTCTAAGGCCAAGGCTTACCAATAATACCATATGATTATAAAACACTAAATGACTTACTTCAAACTTGATCTGAAGCCAAATCTGCTTGCTGCATAGTCACTGCTTTTACTCAGGCTGCCTCAAAGATGACCATCATGAGGACCTAATGTATGGAAAGGTAGAGGTCAAGTTATAATGAAATATGGCACCACATTCCCTGCTCACTCCATCCCTAAACAATTATGCGTACATTTTGTTGGTGAATGTAAATATGGGGACACTCAAACTGGTAGAATTCTGCCAAATATGCCTTCTCTTGACATCATACAGGGCAGACCTCACCCTTCTGAGGTTTTAGGATCTCTGCACTCCTAGCCGGGAATGACTTTCCAATACTGATTGAATTGCCAAATGGATATATTCCGTCGCGCAGTTAAATCGTCTGTATACATAGTTGTTTGTCAACTGTAATTAGTGTAATTCTTCAACGCTGATCTTTGAATTCACGGGGGCGCTGAAGAATGGTCGATTATCCAGAGTGAGAGGTGATTATCCCGTGACTTTTGTATAGAAAAAAATTTGGTTCCCTGGGAAACGAGGCGATTAAGCGGAAAAGGCAATTTAGCGGTGGGCGATTAAGCAGAGTCGACTGTAAATACATAATTTAACAAATAAAACACAAAATTATCACTAGTTGCCTGTGGTGCAGCCCATTGGTCCTACTCCACAAGCTCAAAAGAGAGGTACACATTTACACCTGAGTCGAGTCGCATTAATTGCAAACAGAAATCTGATGGTTTTATAGATCTACGCCATCTGCTAAATGTAACTGGGTGGCAAGGCATATAGTATGCTCTCTTTATATTTATGGGGGAGGAATATGAGTTCAGTCTGATAATTTTTCAGATGTTACACATATTATTTTAGAGAAGTGTGTCACCAGGGATTTTACCAAATTACTGTGGATAATTAATTTTAAGAAGAAAGACTGAAATAACTTTCACAAGAAAATTTCCTGTTCCTGCTGGGAATCGAACCAGGGAAGGTGTTACCACTATACTACAGGGATGCTAACTTCACAGCAATTTAATTCTTAAATACCTACTACCTGAATATTGTTCTCTAACTTCCACGTGCAAGCCTAGTGTTCACCCCTGACCCTAACACACTTTCCGACTGCTCACATAAAGGTCACATGATCACGGTCTCCTACTCTTTAGGTAGCCCCTGGGTTTCCAACAAAACAAAAAAAATTGCTATTGTAAACTATCTAAGACCACTATTGAGTATTGTTTTGTAGGTAAGTTTATATTAGAATTAACTCCCACTGAGACAGGTGCGTCAGTGGAGGCAAGTCAGATAAGATTAGATAAGAAAAGCTGAGAATAACTTTACAATTCATAAGATTATGATAATATAATCCTTAACTGGACTGATTTGAGACTGGAGCAGCAGATGTAAGTCTCATTCAGAATCCATCCCAGATTTCTATTTTATAAGGCAGGTCGGCCTTCCCTACGAATAGCACCAATTTAGTCGATATATTTTTATTATAATATTATTAGTTATTCGATACTGGTTTCGATATCCCTATGTTGTGACTACTCCACAGTCCCCCGTAGGCGGGGCCAACTCGCATGTTTTCATCGAACGATGGCAGCGGGTGAGAGAGAGTTCAATTCATTTAGTCTGACGCATCGCCATGCCAGATGGCTTCGCGAGGACTGCGCCGCGGTGCAGGTTGGAGAGCTCCCGTATTTCCTACTGTCTTATTTTATATTATACTCAACTGACAGCACCGATGGTCATATTTTGTCTCTTTGTCTATAGGGAAAATATAGGGTGTTTGGGTGAATCGGTGCTGTTCGTTGAGTATATTATAGGGACACTAAATGCTACTGGCGGCGCGCGATCGGCAAGTGCGATGAGACGGGCTTGCATTCTTCGACTATCTTATAATACTCGACTGAGAGCACCGATAAGTAAGATTTGCCCTCTTCACTATAGTCAAAACAGAGGGTTTTTCAACGGGCCGGTGCTGTGAGTTGAGTATATATATAGACACTAGATGAAAGAATTGCCCGTACCACATAGTGTCTGAAAGTGCCGGTGCTGTGCGTTGAGTATATATAGAGAGAGACTAACTGAAGTGTTTTTCCCGATTTTCCTGAATCCCATAGTGTCTGAAAGAGAGAAAAGGGATCCTCTTTTGGGGATAACAACAATAGGAAAATGGGGCTTGGTTTTTTTGGGGGGAAAAGTTACGGTAAAGATGGACTGAAAGTGCCGGTGCTGTGCGTTGAGTATATATATAGAGAGACTAACTGAAGTGATTTTCCCGAATCCCATAGTGTCTGAAAGAGAGAAAATGGACCCTCTTTTGGGGATATCAACAATAGGAAAAAGGGGCTTTTTTTTGGGGGGGGAGAAAGTTAACTCTTTCCATGCCACATTTTTTTTCAGGTCTGTGCCAGATTAATTTCCAACTCTAAAATCAAAATCACGGTGGCTTATTTAAAAAGCCTATAACAATGCTATATATGGAAGAAAGGGTCATGAATTACATATCACTGTGTTGGAAAATGGGTCAGCTTTGTGGAGAAAGTAAGGAATTCATGAAAAAGGGGCACATAACTGTATAGGGAGAAAGGAAAGAGGAGACATTCTGAAAGCGGAAATAATTTTATTCATAATTTTTTGTACTCTCATCAATCTAGGGCAGTCAGGTATGTTGCTATCCAATTATCTCTGCACATAATCCATAGTGTATTCATTTATTGGTGTATAGGTCTTTACAGAACTGAAATATCTCAATTAGTTCAAAAGTAATAGCACTTTTAGTGTTCCCAGTTCACAGATAAAAAAAGCGAGGAAAAGTTCGAAAAAATCGAGAAAAACACTTTCCTAACAATGAAAACCGCACTGACGCTTCAAATTTCGTTACCGGAAGGTCTTCCTAGTTTTTAGATCAACTTATTTTGATATAAAAACTCGAAACGAACCTTTTACGAAACAATATAAGTCAGCACCGATACATCGGCGATTGGCATGGGTTCGACAGGCGTAAGCGCCGATATATCGGCGATCGGCATGGAAAGAGTTAAGGTAAAGATACGCTGAAAGTGCCAATGCTGTGAGTTGAGTATATATAGAGAGAGTAAATAACCCCATGCGCCGAGATTGGCAGTGCTGGGAGTGGGCAATGCGCAAGACGAAATGAATTAGGCCTATATCTATATCCCAAGCTGGCTGTCAATCAGAAATGGAGGCAGGCCGAATCTGGCCTATGAGCGTAGAGGCGGGGAGAGACCGTGGGAACGGCGCACTGGGTATCGAAAAGAATTTTTATCGACTGATATCGTTTATTGAGAAATCGAAGTTAATATTGAATGAATCGGTGCTATTCATAGGGAAGGCCAGCAGGTCAGCAGAGAAGAGGAGGGAGGATATTTCGACTAAATCGGTGCTGTTGTTAATGTTAGAGAAAGCCATATCCTCTTCGGGAGGAATTCCATATGTGTGCCGGAAAGATTTCCATGCAACACACCAAACCAACAACTTACATACCCCAATTGAATCTTCCTGTGACTTGTATACTTTTACCTTAGTGTACTGGGGCCACATATGCGGAAACTAGTGCCGTGCGAAACTGGTCCCAGACTAGACTAGGACTAGAATCTAGATATTTACGCCACGGTATCCTAGCGCACCAAGGAAAATGAGACACTTGCTCTGATTAATGCCCTATTGCAGATTTAGCTCTTATCCATTACCATCTGTCTCAGTTGTTCTTTGGCCAAATGGCTTAGTGGCTGTGTCCTACACAGTGACTTAAGTTGTGCATTCATCAAGACGTGCCGCAACTCAGTGTGCTGTATTGCTGTTGTGTGTAGTGTGTTATTGTACGATTTGTACGGGAGTCTCAGAGTTTTCTACTCTTTTCAGCCAAAATTTTAATTGCCAAACGAAATTTTCTAGCCCAAAACCAGCCAAACTATCGTCTAAATAATGTTAATAAATAATAATTATGTTTAATTTTACAACTTTTGTAAGCCATAGCAATAAACTCAGTACTACTAAGGCGGATTATACAATATAATAAAGGACAATAACAAGTTGTTTCATGTGCCATGTGGCCCCAGTACACTAAGGTAAAATAAAACCTGTGACTTGTATACACTTTCTTTAAATATTATGTAACATCATCAATATAATTATCAGACTGAGCTCACATTGCTTCCCCTTAAGGAAAACCTTTACCATATACCTTGCCACCCGGTTACAACAACACTATCTGGCGCACCCTAATGAGATACCCTTAACTTGGCTCTCACAGCGTGTTGTTGACTTGAGCAGCAGAAGTTCTGATTTGTGATTGATTTGGTTTCCAAATGATCATGAAAAGTCAGAAATTAGTTTTTACAATATAGTTTCCTTTACACGACAGTTTTTCTTACAAGAAACTTAGTTTAACTGGAATAAAAAGGAAATCCCCAATAGGCACTCTTTAGTAATATTATAAAATATTGTACTTCCAATATTGTGATGACAAGTTGCAAGGAACCTTCAATAATACAACTGTTGCCTAGTGAAAGAGAAAAAATATGGTTGCGCAATCTGAAGATTTTCACCATATTCTCACTCGGTGACTTGTGGAATGGCATCGTTCAGTCCCTATTTGCCACTACTGATAGAGGTTCACTGGACAGATGACTTAGGGTGCTGACTGTCTTTTGCATGTTGGACATCACTTATGGTTTAAACTCTGTTTGGAGTAGAAAAAAATGTCTCCCTCTTCTCTTATCATGACTGCCAGTTGATACTATTCATTTTTCTCTGTTGGTAAAACTAGATTTTAACATACTGAATTACATTCCTCTCTATTTTTTGCTTAATTTATGTTGTATTGCTATGCATAAAGCAAGGGTCTGTTAATCCTGAATGTTTTAGTAAAATACGTGCGCTTTGACCTGCACTAAACCTTAACTTTTGCAGAGGGGTCTTCAGGGTGTTCAGGCTCGGCGGTTTTTGAAATCCTTTTTAAGGATTTTCATCTGGCTGAAAAACTTCTCAACTTCCATTCGACATTTCCAGTGTAATCCCTATAATTATGATGCAAGTAATAATACTTGTAGTGAATCATTCACAGGCACATGTTCATGTTACTGGATTTTCAGTTTGGAAAAGTAGACCATCGGAGTGGAATGAAGACCTGAAGCCAAAAAGGCAATGGTGGAGTCTCTCAGGAGAAACAACGAGTCTCTCTCATGACCACCAAAAGAAAAAAAATGTAATTTAAAAACCGCCAAATATTGGAGTACGCTCCAAAACTGCGAGGTATACCGTCCAATCTGAGAACCTTGTTATTGTAGTTGAGGGGGCATCACCATATTCGACTACTACATTAGCTTTGATTTTTCCAGTTCTGTGTGATATTACGAAACTGGCTCGAAGAGACTAAAACACAAGGAAAAGCCATTAAAATCATTAAAGTCCAATGCTTTAATAAGTGGTTTAAGTCTGCAAATCATATTCAATGGCAGCGGTTAAATTCAAAATGCTTAATAGTCTATCTAATGCTGAGTATTAAGTATATGGCTGACAACTTCGTTACATTATTTATTTTTTTTATTTTTTCTTGTCTATTGCGGATTTCTGATTGACTCGTTAAGCACTCCCTCTTTAATGATAGCATCTTCCTTTTCTTAATTATAAATTTGAAAATCAAAATAATAATTTGTTTTTTCATTGTCGTAGTAATGATAAGCTTCGGAGTATACTGTAATTGTAATCGCGAGTAAAAAAAAAAATGAAAAACACGCCAGAATTCTGTTTAATATTATCTCGTGAAGGAATTTAGGAAGTGCGTAGCAATCCATGTCTATTAAAATATTGAAATTCTAGCTACCTCGCATTCTCCAATTTTAGTTCAGTTTATTTTGACACTAAATATACAAAATAATCAACATGTTGTATTAAAAACAACTCATAAAACTATAGCGAATTTTTGCATTCTGAAAAACGCCAACTGGCCCGCTCTGTGAAACTTGTTTATGACCAGGCTGTTACATTATTTATTTTACTCCTTTCGTTTTGGTGGATCAGAATCATGCATTTATTCCTTAGGCATGGTCAATTGATTTATTATCAACTAAATCTAAATTGATTATATTAGTGTTTTTGCATCCATATACAAACTAGACTTCTCTGATTGAAATATCTCAGTCAAAATTCGGCATGACCCCTTGGTTAAGGCACACTATTCTATTTACCTCCCACATTTATTTGAAACCGGAAGTTGTGATTCCGTCATAGATCGGTTTCTCAGCAAGGAAGTGACATTGCAGTCATCGAAAGAGACTTTTCTTTCTCTCCTAGACGAGTTTGATTTACACAAGAAACTCAGTAAATGTACCCTGCTGTCTCCAAAATTACTTCACACGTTCTGTTGTTACTACTCATTCATACTTTTATAGCTAAATAAATGTGTCGATCATCGAAGAAATGGGAGTTCCGCAAACTATGATTGGAAGTAAAAAGGGGTCGTTGTCTTAGGAATTGTATTATGTCAGTGCCAGTGACTCAGTGTCCAAGTCTTCTCATTATCTTTTGACAACAACCGTCTGTTTTTTGTTGTCACATATCTTTTAGACAATATGTCATCTATCTAGACTAGTCTAGTCTAGGTCTAGTGGTATTTGTTTTTGGAGGAGAAAATTGATCAATGTTGATGGTGTGTACTGTGTTCATAATCGTTCGTTGACTTGAAACTTGGCTTGGTGAAACCATAGATTCTTTGTGTTGTTATCTAATTCTTCAAATGAAGTATCACTGGTCACAGCTAATATGATCAAGTGAAATTTAACTTGACACAGCTAAAGTCTTAATATTTATTATAGACGTCTACAGGTACTCCTCTCTAGAAGTTGGTTTTAAGGACTAGTAATGATACTGTCCAAGGACTGTTCCAAAAGTGGCTTTTTATCCCTAACCCTGCGCTTGACAGTACTCAAACCCATCACTGAATGAGAGAGTTCATGTTATTACACACTTCTAATCAAGCTACTATGTCATAATAATGATTTGGTGATATCATTTATTAAATGGCATGGCAATCCCACTCCCAGTTCCGGGTAAAAATGCAGACAGTTCAGGAAAAGTATATTTGACCACAAATTTGGACATCTATTATCTAATTGCGCTGTTGCAGAGGCCTTTGCTTTATCTCTGACTGCGTATAAAGATAGCCTTTCATAAGTTTTGTGTGAAACTGTGCCTTTCTTGTAATGTTTCTAGTCCTATGTACTAATATTTATGCTGCATTTAAAATATTTTACAGGTAGTCTATGTCATTATCAGAACATGAACTGATGAGACTGAGAGTGGCATATGTTTGAAATCTAGCGTGTGTGAAGTTCAGGAACAAACTTGTCAAGATCAGGATTTTCTTTTTCTTCATACTGACATCATCTGTCAACAATGCCTGCAATTCGGAGAACTCTGAAAAATGTAGTGAAAAACTACTCAGACGCACAGGTCAAGGTGCGAGAAGCTACTTCGAATGACCCATGGGGTCCATCTAGCACGCTTATGTCAGAAATAGCAGACCTGACATACAATGTCGTCGCCTTCACAGAGATCATGCAGATGGTTTGGAAACGCCTTAATGATGATGGCAAGAACTGGAGGCATGTGTACAAATCGTTGGTCGTCTTAGACTACATCATCAAGACTGGCAGTGAGAAGGTGAGAGAAGAGAGATGCCTGTTACTCCCTTCCAGATTAAACTATAAATTCTTGCAGTTTTACCAGGGTCATAATTGCGATCTCACAGTTGTTTGAACACTAATAGCGCTAGACACCTGTGGTCCATGAAATGCCGTCACCACTTAACTCAGTGTGGGTTGTGTTATTATTTTTGTCTTAATAATTGCTGCTCCCATGAGGTAGCTGCAAGAGTTTCTCATATCCATGCTAATGCTGACTCACGCAACTTTACACTCACTTGTAAAGGAGTAGTGTATTCATTAAAAACTGATTCAATGGTTGCTTCATTTTCACAAGAATGTAACTGATAAAATGAAAGGATTGGATTAACAGTTCATAGAGATTTGATAATTTTCTAACTAGAATTGTTTATGCAGTGCTAGACACTGTTTTTTTTCTTATTGTAGTATATCTTCAGATGTTGATTTTATATTTTGTTTAATTTTCCAGGTTGCACAACAGTGTAAGGAAAATTTTCATGCCATCAAGACCCTTACAAGCTTTCAGTACATTGATGCTGATAACAAAGATCAAGGCATGAATGTTCGTGAAAAAGCCAAGCAGCTTGTTGCTATGTTGTCTGACGATGAGAGATTAAAAAACGAGAGGGCGAAGGCTTTGAAAGCAAAAGAGAGATTTGCACAGAATGCCATGGGAGTAGGAAATGGGCATGGTGCAAGTGCAAGATCTAGGGTATGTTCCACTTAAAAGTTGATAAGGAAATGAGTAATTCGACTGGAGCCACTTGGTAGCACTGTGCATGTTAACTTAAAGATGTGATTTCTTGACTTTTTTTTCACATTCCAAGTAAATGATTTCTGAAGTAAGCAATGAATAGATGAATTCAGGATTGTGCTCTTGTGGAATTATAGTTTGCCTGTTGGGATTCAAAGGTTTATCTTTTTCATTGTAAAACAGACAAGTTTTCATTGAACACATTGACTTTCATTGAGCACTTCACTGATTACTCTGTTTAGTGGAATAACTTTTTTTTCCCACTTTTTCATGTCAGATGCGACTTGGAGGCAGTCCTACAATGGGAGGGGGATATCAGGACTCCTATTATCCAGATTGTAAGTAACATGCTAAATTACTGATAATATAGTCACCTGACTATAATACCTGTATGAGTGTGTGGAGACTCCTGTAAAACATGCTACAGTATTACCCTCCTGAGTATCCAACAAATAAAGAATGGATATTTGGTGTGCTTGTTGCTCTTCCACTGAAGTATTGTAATTCTTTTCTTTCTTATACTGAGTGTTGATCTAGTTGTGCGAGTGATTCTTTAAATTTTAATGCCTGAATAAAAGGCAGGTGGGTAATTAGAGTCTTCTGGGTGACCTTTGTTAAATTTGAGAGTTGCAGTAATTTGAGTTGGAAGTGATCACAAGAAGTGGTATGTGTAGAGTAGTAGCATGAAATTTGAAAAGGCCACAGTCTAGAACTAACTGATAGTTGTGGTTAGGTTTTCCAGTTTCACTGTAAAAGTTTGATTTAAGTTGATTGTAACTGCAGTGCCATTGCCACAGGCTGTGTTTTTGGTAAAGTTTTGCAATATTACAGCCAGTAATAAGGCATGAATAGCTGCAGGCTGAATGATCATTTTGAAAGGGTGCTTGAATGGTAACAAAGTGGAGTTGATGCCTTATTTTTGTTACAGCTTCACCGGGTAGTGGAAGTGCAGGCACACCCTCAGAGATTGAATCAGCACGTCCATCTTCGGCTGGAGAGGAAGAACTACAGCTACAGTTGGCTCTGGCCATGAGCAAAGAGGAACACGAGGAGTCTGTGCGAAAACAGAAATCTGATGACATCAAACTGCAGATGGCAATAGAACAAAGCAGAGAACAAGCCAAAAATGTAAGTACATTGGGAGCTGTGTTAAAACGATAATAATATCACGGCTGTGCAGATTTGGTAAGAGTGTTGAACCAGTGTTGATTTTGTAAATGACGGCCAAATACCTGAGAAAAATTAACCTGATGTTTGCCGTTATCTCCAGGCTTCTAGATGTGGTTATAACTGCACTATCAGAAGTTGACTTTAGCCTTGTTTGCCCAGCATCATTGGTGTAATTCACATTAAAAGTGAATGTTTTGGGTCATACTTTTAGAACTTAATCTTCATATGGTGATAGTCTCACTACAGCATAATCACCCCAGAAATATTGGATGATATGATACTCCAATGTACACTTACTACAGTCCATTTATAATGTGGTATAGGGTTTATTTCTTCATTTTGTAAGTTGGGCATATGCATTTTCTTTTACCTTCCAGTCAGATCTCTTTTTATGTTTATGTATCCAAGACTTTCTCCCAACGAAGATTTCTATATCTTGCATCTAGGTGTGTTTGCAAAATCATGTCTCTGTTGTGATACCACACTTAACTTTCTGAATGGCTAACACTCTCCATACTTCCTGTTTGCTTCAGTGTCATTAGTGTTTACTTTGTATCACAGAGAAATGCTTTAGAGCAAACATCAGCTATGCCACCAGTGATTAGTTCCCATGATGCTTGGTATGGAGTTAATGTAGGTCAAATGTCAGCTATACCTTTAATCACGGATAATAGGTTTCAATTGTATTCAGACATCCTAATAGCCCCATATTCCATCAAGTACTATCATTGTAAGCACCAGTCTTTGCATCACGAATGGAGGTCTCTCATAAGTCACACAAAGTAAAGAAATAAAGAAATTATTGCTCCCATTTATATTTTCAAAGAAATTACAAAGTCCTCATTCCTTATACTCAACACTGTAACAGAAGTTTTATGTAGTTTGTTAAGAATTCTTCTGTTCAAGACAGTTGGGGATAGTTTTCTTTTTTTATAAAACGCTGGCAGTAGTTAAATATTTATTTGAGAGGCCTGGGCACCAAAGAAAATAAAGAACAGAAAAAGAAAAAAAAAATGGTATACAATGCTGTCTTGCACAAATCATTACACTTCTGCAAATATGTGTAGTAATCAGAAATGTGAAAGGACATTCATAGTAGATAACATCTGTAGCTATTGATTTCAGGTTTACAAAAGACTAATACATTTGATATTACGTAAACATAGAGCAATAACAAATGCGCATTTTGGAAGAAGAAGAAGAGCTATATAACTAATTACACCAATTCATTTGATTATAGCTAACATGCAACTTTCTCTGGTGAATATTGTACTTCATTACACCTTCCTTACAACACAGGGACAGAAATGTCCTTACCTAGATGGTTGGCACTTTAGTTTTGTGGTGTATGAAATTAGGCTTATTATTGCCTGAGGTATCGTACAGATCTCTGTATCAGCATATCTTCAAGAGCCCGATCAGACCACAGTTACTGCCTTGAAGAAGATGAATAGATTTCTAAGGTCTGTTCATCTCATGGGTGATATATGGGCTTGGCAAGACTTGGTACCAACTATTTCCGTCCCTGTATAGATCAGGTGTCGGCATCAAGCACAGCCTCACCAGCTTTGATGTTACTCCTGCTTAAATTGCAGTGTGTACTTCACTTTGCCAACTTGGTATTTCTTGTTATAGGACAGAAGGAGACAGCAACAGATGGCCGCAGTAAGCACAAACATTTGCTATCTGTTTAGAGTTTTTTTGTGTCTCTGCATCATGTGCCTAGTACTCAAAACAATACAAACTCTTACTCATTGTGAGTGTGGCCCCAGCGTTCTTTTGTGCTGTCTGTGTGAACGTTAGCTGAGAATCCTGCCTTGCTGTTCGTGCGAGTGTTAGCTGCCAGGTCCTGTTTTCTAAATGTGTGAATGTGAATGCGATCCTCAAAGTCCTTTCCTAAATATAAGCATAATGCCATAGACTTCTTTTCTGCCATTTTATAGAAGAAGTTGGCAGATATGCATGTCAGGGGTCAGATTCCCATTTTACTGTCGGAAAGAGACCCATCAGCTGAAGAGCATCACTCTCACTGGATTTCACTAAAACAATTCGTGAAGGTTTGGTAATCTCATGCTATTTTAACCAATATAGCATCAGTGTTGACGCTGATTTTCTCTGACCACTGAAGGTGCATATTCAGTCTTCATCTATATAGTGGCTGTGATCTGCTGTATTATGAATGTTGGTCAGAAAGCCCATCTCTGCCAAATATGTGAATTTTAGTTTAGAGCTCTACTGTGCAATATATCTGAACGTAAGTCATTCTCTTTTCTGTCTAGTATGTGAGTGATCATGTCAGAGCCCACCTCATCTAAATTAGTCATTAATCACTGTCTTTGTTCCTTTCTATTAGAATGTAAGCATCAGATGTACTTCTTTTTGGAGAAAAATATGACTGCATTTTATTAACTCCCACAGACTTTGACATACCACTACATATGATTTGCAACCATAATTCCTAATAATTTCTTATTGGACTTGAAATCAGTGATTTCTTCAGCATTTCTTGTCATATCCGTATCATAGTAAATGTTAAACTTGATGTCATGATTCTAGTCTGCACCGAAATTGGCCATTTCTCTCCAAATAAGTCTGCAGTGGAATGGGCTCTTATTGTAGTTCTTTGTGGCACTGATGGGTCTTTCTGTATCAGTTTTGAGATTCATAAATTTGTTACAACATGCAAAATGAATACATTATTGGAAAAATTTAATAAAATCAACGACATCGTAGAAAATGTGAAGCTAACATTCTTCAGCTAGTGTTTTTTCTCAACACAAACTATTTTAGCAAGATTAAACAGTACTAAAAGTTGTTGTAGCATTGTGCATAAGTATCTGTAGGAGGCATTGAAATGTTTTATCATACCAAATGTGAGACATTAATTTATTGATTAGATACTATGGCAGAGAGAATAGATGGCAGATGAGAAAAAAGTGGTGCCCTAATTTTGTGTATTTATAGAACAGCCAGGATGAAGAATTTAGAAGTTGCCAAAATGATTTTAGAGAAAAAGAAAAGATGGGGAAAAGATTGAATGTAAAGGCGATGGATTGAATCAACAGGGACACAATACTTCAGCTGAAATATAAGTAGACAGACAACACTACGGTATTGTAGGAAATATGGTTAAAAATGGCTCAATACTAGTATGCTGAGGACATGGTTCAATTTGAACACTTGACTTTAACATCACCAACCTTTCTAATTCTATTAATGTATGCTCATTTTATGTTGTGCACTGATGCTTAATGCTGGCATTATAGAATAAGCGAGGCTTTGCCATGTGAGCTACCTATTTTCATATTCTGATGGCAGACTTGGTTTCCTATCTGAAGCCTTATTTCAGTAACTCTGTACTGAAATTTGGAGTGTTTTTATTAATGTTATTTGCTAATCTCAGTTTGAATTGATTCCTTAAAAAACAAAAGACACGTTAATAAAACAACATAATTTAATTTTCACTCTTAATGCATTCAGCTTTATGAATGACAATTCTGTTGTTATATAGATTTGGCTTAGAGAAGGCTGCAGCTATGAACCCTGTGCTTAGAATGTTTTATGTGAAACTCTTTCTTGCAGATTGTATGTAAAGACTCTACTGCAACTTTTCATTTCATTGCTTGGCTGGCTTATTTACTATGCTCTTTTTATCATGATATTGTGCACCTACGTGCCTGCAAGCCAAGCGATGATTTTTGCAACCTTATGTCTTTGGCGTACTCTCCTAACCAAACCAGTATTTTTGTTGTTAAGGATTCTACTCTCTTAGCCTGTTTCATCAAGATTAACATAATGGTGTATCAGTTTGTTAACAACATGAGCTAAATTATTTTGAAAATAATAATAATAATCATTATATGCCTGGGTCTCTGACTGTTCACATATCACAAGTCATAGATGTTTATAACATGGGCATTTTAGACTGTCCTTTAAAGTACATTCCTTGACCTAAGGCTGCCTTTACTGAAAAGGCAAATCCTCTATGTGCACTGCCAAGTGAGTGCTTAAAATACAAATTACCTGATTAAATTTGTCAGCATAGCAAATATAAAAATCATAAAAATCTTGGAAAGTCATTTGGTTTTGAAGCTTGTTTTTGCCACATAATCAGGTTCTTGGTGAACACATGCTTTTTTTTCTTTTTTTTAAACTCAAGGATGACAGTTGCCAAGTATGTCCTCATGGGTTCATTATATGTCATGTATCAGTTTCCATAAACATACACACATATGGGAAATTGAGCTATACTCCTCAGCTGAGATATTAGATAGGAAGATGAACTTGTGCTTTGTTGTTCTAGCAGTCTAGTTACCAAAAGATGGAAACAGTGATATGCATGACTGTGACATTTAATGTAGTTGGAGTGCTGTGGCATTAAGTGAGCCTTGTAATATCAACTCAATTTGAAACCATGCCCAGGAAAACAAACTGTGTTTATATTGTTTGCATGAATAGAAGTGCTAATGTTTATGTTGTGGATGGGTAGCAGGTGTTGGTATGTAGCTGGTTGTAAATCAAATTTAGGTCATCGTCAAGCAAGCATTTTGACTAATAACATGTAAGGCTTTCGAATAATGTTTGGTGGATTTTTTAGCATGAAATCAACAATACTGTTGGTAATTCAATATGAATTGGTTGATTGAGGCAGAAGTGAAAGCAGCATAGGCCTGGAGCTGAGATCTTGCAGCCTGCTTCCCTTAAACCATTGCGCTGCATTGTTTATCAGTAAGTTTACTATCTTGCAAGTGTACACTGTTTTGTCTATCCCTCCTTAATGGTTGTCATTCTTTGAATTGAACTGTAATTGTCTAATTGAACTCCACTGTCACTGCTGGCAGCTCCATGAACCAGTTTTTGATAATGCAGCCACAGATACAACTTGATTAAAATTTAGTTAGTGCATATGATACAATTCATGGGGAGCCTGTACAAAGGCCTTATCTCTCTTACGTATTATATAATGATATGGTCTTTTTGCGGGCACCCCTTGACATGAGAAACATGTAAAGCTTGTCAAGATATGCTGCACTGGCTTTTTTTCCAATTTAAAATTCCCAGATCCTATCTGGTACATGTGCCTCTTCTTGCATGAAACTCATAATATGCTGTCTAGTGAGGGAAATAAATAAAACGCATACATGTTGTCAGTGCAGTTTGTTTATGAAGTGATAATATTTTTAATAACTTCATCCAGGCTGGCTTTGTCACTCTTTATTGATTAGTGATACACATGATGGCCAGATATAAGTAAACTATCAATACCTATCAACATGTGTTGCCCACACAGGAACATCTGGTCACTATGTAATGAAATCCAGCATAAATACAACTCTAGGGCCAGCTTACTGCCATTCTGTGGGCAAAATCTATAACCCCACTGCTTCAGCTCACATCCACAAGCATCTGCTAAGCTGTTACAGATTCAGTAAAATACAAGTTCATAAACCATACGCTTGGAACAGACATTATAACCAATCTTACCCATTCAGGCTGTGCTATTACCTCACATCACAAATTTGTGCATCAAATACCCATGCATTGAAGCTTACTATGCAGGGTTTATTTGCGATGGAAAATTGAAGTTATTCATGAGTCTTCCCCTATGCCTGACACTCAAAGAGACATAAAGACATTCCAGAGTTGAGAGGCATCTTTGTGCATCTTGGAGGGCAATGTTTGCCATGTCAGAAACACTGCTGTTCTAGGCTAGGACGGGATAGCCCAACTCATGTCACACAGAGGACCATATCTTTTTGTGGCAGTTGCCCACAAGGGGCTGCACACATGTTAATGATATTATTTATAAGCGCAATTTCTAAATATGGACAAGACATTCACAAAATTATGTGCACATTCTGAAAATATTTACATACAGCACAGAGTTGAGGAAAGATGCCATAAGCTAGAAACAGGAGTGTGCCATTTGGGTCAGTGTCATAGCCTGAAGAGGATTGATCCCAGCATAGCAAGAGATTACTGGTTGTTAATGTTTAGGAAGCTTGCTTCATCAGTGAAATAATGTAGATTTGTAAGACTTGTCATGAGCTTTAAAAGAAAATAAAAAGGCTGCATGTGGTTCACAGGCTGTGAGCTATGAGAGAGCTCAGTCTGGCTAGACGGTAAAAGTTGAACTTAGTTTGGATTAGACTCGATTTATCAACACACTTTAAAGGTCATGGTCACAGCCTGCAAGGATAAAAGTGATGTATTCATTCACTTAATCAGTATTAGATCAATAGCTGGAATCTAACAGGACATCTGTTACTAACTCACTGCAAGTAGGGCACGACATTTTGTTTTCATTTTGCTGTTTCTATAACAGCAGTGAGAAAATTACTATATGCTCTGTTCAACTCATTGCTCACCATTTAAGCGTCTGATTTGTGGAATAAAAATTGATAGCATTTTAAGATCACTTGTCTGGGGATGAAGCATAGGTCATCATTTGTGGGTAGCATTTTCCTCTTTAATAAAAAAACAAAAGGATTTGAATGTGGAGTCCTTTGTATTTTTGTATAGACAATATAACCAAGGAGGAGTGCATATTATTTCATAAAAACAACACGTCAGAAGCAGAATACATGGGGAATTCTCGTCAGCTTTTCTGTTTGATGGACCGATCTCAGGAGAAGTTTAGACTGAGGCATTTATTGCAAGTAAATGGCGTGATATAATTTGATGACATTGAATGTGGAATTCCTTGTCTGTATCTCATGTCATGGTTAAGCCAGACATCTTACACTAAAATTAGCTTGCTGAGATAAGAAATGTACTTTACTATGAATTAAATTCATGACTTTGAAACAATATCCTGAAGAAGGGTTTGAATGGCTGTGACCATGATCTTGTCAGAAATTTTTTGTAGATAAAATAGTCATAGATGCAGTTAAAGCAGCCTAAAGCATGTCTTGCTTGAAGATCCCAGTACAAGTATCACAAATATATTTTTCTTATATCTGGGTCAGTTTGGAGGGTTGATTGCCATGTTGTTGACCACTCCATTTTGCATTTTGGCTCACCCGATAAGCTGTTATTATCTATATACAGCTAAAGAGCTATTGAGGCTTATTATTACCTCTAAGTAGATGTTGTGCTTTTGTGCTTATAATGCATTGTGGCTTATAGGTCGTCCTGATTTGTAGCAATTAAAATCGCAGTAAATGCGTTTGTATTATCTCTGTGTTACATAAAATCTGACTTAGCTTAATGGCACTTTGTTGAAACAATTGGTTTTGTTTGTCTGTAAAGCAGAACACACAGTCCAACACTCTCTTGGACCTGGCAGGACCCAGCACTTCCCAGGCCACCCCAACAGATCCCTGGGGCATGCCCCTCCAGTCTCAGCCTCCGGCAGACCCTTGGGGCAGCCCTCTCCCTGGCCCTGCTGCACCTCCAGATCCCTGGGGTTCAAGCGGGGCAGCAGGAGGGGCTAGGCCCCCAGCATACTCTCCTGTGCAGGGAGCCACAGCCAGTGTGAATGCTCAACCTCCGACCTCAGCATCCAGTGACCCCTGGGGAATGCCAGTCAGTTCACCCAGCCCACAGCCTGGTGCTGGTGAGTTCAGTTTATCGTAGTACATATAACCTAGAGATGTCAATTTTCAGGATAATTTTCAGCTTGCATAATGTGAACGCAAAACTTCAGTCCAGATAACTTGCTGTGGTCTCTAGACAATTTCTTTAGGCTGCATGTCCCTATATGAGCAGTCATGAAGATCTGTCATGATATCAGAATTTATTTTTTATAGAACCACAGTCTGGCCATATGTTTAGGACATGTATCTTTGTAGAGTTGGCATCTCTGCTTAAATACCATAGAATGATAGTTGGGTCGACCCTGCATAGCGCAAGGATTTCTGTGCAGGCTGCACATGCCTTTAAGGGGTAGGTTAGAGTTGCTCAAAGTTAACCTGTTCATTTTGAATAAACAGCATTTTCAGTCTACCTCCTTCTCGATATGAAAGCACAATGACCAGACACTGAGCTCAGCAGTTCCTGTATAATGATAAGACTGCTCAATTGACAGACTTGGTTTTTTGAAAGGATAATAAAATTTACAATTATTGATCTTTTCTCTTCAAAACTGATGTTCAGCTGGTCTAGTTGCAAAGCATGTACAATTTTGTTCCTCGCATTGCTGTCACAGACATGAATTTCAGTCAGTCCAACTTAAAATTGTTTACCTAGGAAAATAATGTTGAAGTGCTACCTGCACCACTGAAATCCTTTTGTTAATATCTCTAAGTTTCTGGCTATTGATCCCTCAAAGAATTTCAGATGTTTTTTTTCCCCTTCTCCTTTTCTCTTTTCATTTTGCCCTACACCATCCCTCCCTCCCTTCTCACAGTACTGTATGTGATTTGCTTGTCCTCTGAGAAGTGAACCGAAAACTATTCATTACTTTACAACTTACCATAAAGATGCACATCAGAATGTTTTTTTCCAGAGTGACATGTCAAAAGTCCTCATCACAGGTTTTCCATTTTGCAAGAGCCTTGATCTTCAGTAGTATCATTTGACATTCAAATGAAATAAATATAGTACATGTACATGCATCTCATCATCGTCAGGGTTTTTTTTTTTCTAACTGTTTAGACTAATAGTAATTTTGAGAAAAGTTCAGCAGGCTCTCTGCTCAGTCACCTGGAATCAGTGTGCCAATCTTTTAAGGAAATTCAGTGGAATCATCACCATTTTACAAGCACAACCCATCCCTCCTTCACTTATACCTGACCCACACTCCCCTTCAGCTTAATTCCCATTCTCTTTCAGCAGCCTGGTCCAGTGCTAGCCCCACTCCACAAGCATCAGCATGGGGTGGCCCTTCACCCACCCCTCAGCAGCAAGGGGGCCTTGATGCTTTTGGGGCCCCAAAGGGCCCAATAACCAATGGCACTAACAATCTAGACAATGAATTTGACCTTCTAAGCACACGCAGCACAGATACATCTCCAACAAAAACTGCCCATGGGCTGGAAGAATTTGATCTGCTGTCAGGTGAGCTGTCATTTGTGTTGCTACTTTGGTTATGATGTCTTTCTTCTTGTTAACTGTTCTGGTTTTTGACATTTAATAGTACAGTAGAACTTTGTAAATTTGAATTTCATTTGTCTGCCTTAGAAATTCAGGTTTGTGAGGTACTCAATTTCAAAAGGTATGACTAATATAGAATTATAGCGCAAAAGGCTGGAGCAGCTTTGCAACAAGTAGAAGAGAAATTTGAATATGTGAGGTTCAAGATCTGAGATTGTGCTATGTTGGTACTATTGGTATCTGTATTGTCACTGTCCAGAACTACCATACAGGGTATTGTCAGTGGTAGGGTGGAGAGAAAGAAACAGGTATGTGATGTTCTGGAGACTGATGCTGAAAAACATGGTAATTACGAGTTTCATGGTCTGGTCCTCTGCTAGAGCATCAGTATGGATCACTGGTTATTTAAGGCTGTGAAAAACCCTTGTAGTTCTTGAAATTGAAATATATTCACTGTCAGAGGCTGTTTCTTGTTCTCTGCAACTGGCTGTCTGTGATGTTTCTCTGCAGGTGGGGCTCAGACAAATGGATCTACAAGTGATGCTTTCAACATGGACGGGTTGGATCAGAATTTACCTCAGAATAAGAAGAAAAGTGCAGAATCTTTTCTAGGGGGCCATGCAAATCTGGTCAACTTGGACCAGTTGGTGTCTAAAGCTCCCCCCAAAGGTGTGTCTTTCATATAAGCATGCCGTGTCACTGATATGAACATACAGAGTCTAGTGTTCTGTGGGCCCAAAAGTTATTGTGAGAGAGGTCTGATTGTGAAAACTAATATTGACTGTTGCAAAGGCGGATGGTCACTTTCAAACTCAGATTCATGTTTGCAGTTACATGTTCGAATCTCATTATTTCTGATTCAATATTAATGTGAACAGTAGCAAGGAGGAGAATTGATGCTTTAATCCTTCCGAAAGATTATTTTGATGGGGTATTAATGCTAGAAACTGTTTAGCCTATAAAGGTTTCTCAGATATGCATTATTCAGAACAACCGCAAACATTTCTGACTTCTTTATCTTTGAATCAAGCAATGATTAGCGTTTGAATTTATATGATTAATATGAGTAGAACTCTGCAAATAGGGTCATAGAAAGAGCTTAGTTATTTGTGACACATTTTTCAAATCATAAGAATAAGTATCGTGATGTCAATTATACAATGTGTGTGTGTGTTTGTTTTTTTTTCCTGTTGTTTTTTTTGCATTCCCCCTCTACTCCCATCCTCCACTGCGTTTCCTTGCCTCAGTATTGGTGTTGTGTGTTTTACATTATCCCATCCCTTACTGTATGAACAAACTTGATTCTTCTGCACTGCATCGCATCCCATCCCACATTTGGCTCCCTTTCATTAAAAAAATTAATCCCAGTAGGATTCACTTTCATAATGTTAACTTAAATGACATTGTTTTATGGGCTTGTTATACAAACAGCATGATTAACTTTGAAAACCTTATCATAGAAGAGGTTACCAATACAATTTGTTTTATTAATATAAGTGTAAATTTCAAAATTAAATAACAAGGCATCAAATTTGATACAGCTTACTCTGCTTTATGCTTACATTTTAGTGATATCTTTTTTAATGTTTTGAAAAGTGACTCCAAATTACAAAGAAGTTATGGAACTGTAAACTGTGGCAGACTAGGTCTTCATCTTTTTGCCTTAGTTGACCATTGTTTATATTTTGTTTTCAGGTAACAACCCGTTTGCGATGACAACAGGCCAAAACAACCCCTTTCACGACCCCAATGCCAATGTACGAATGCCCATGGCCCAGATGGCTCCCACCAGTGCCCCGGGCTTCTCACAGCCTGTCAGTGCTGGTCTGCTGCCAACCCCTCTCCTTCCAATGGGTACAGCCCAACCTATGCAGCCTCAGTCACAGCCACAGCAAAACTACAACCCTTTTTTATGAAATTGACTCTGCTTGATGACTGTTATGATGTCTTGTCAGGGAAAGAATGGAATGTTGTTGACGGATATAGTACGGCCATGTATTCAAGGAATGCCCAGGAGTAGGAATTCTACCACTCTTCTTCATGGATCTATCTGTACATATATATACACCGCAGATATATAACAGCCAACTCAGTCCCGCTGTGCTTGTCTGGCCCACAGACTGTCGACAAGAAGTACATTAAGAGGAATTTGGGTCAAGGATTTGATGACCTTTTCACTACATTTTCAACTTGACATTGATCTAGAGAGACCCTCTTAGCAGAGTAACTTCTCTTTCTTCACATCATGGATCTTCGTTTCACATCATAAGTCAGTCCAAGTGAGTTCTCTGTTTACTGGAGCCTGGTTAGGATGCCTTTCTAAATCTCCATGAGTGCAAGTATTGAGGTCTTCTTTCTTTCCTTCCTCAACACAGCCATTAAATATTTTAGAAAAGCTTTTAAATGCACACGCCATCATTTACTTTCACCTAGGGTGCTGACCAATTTGGTGACTTAAAGCAAGGGTATGACACTCTTCTCCCATGAAGGATGGGGGACTTGCTTCCCCCATTATGTCATAGAGTCAACAAGCTTGTGTGCCAGGGAAGAGCTTAACGCTGTCTTTGTTATGGTATGAGCAGATTTCCCATGCATCAGTGAGTGGTTTCTTGCCCTCTTCTTTATCATTTGGATGAAAGTAGATTACCTTTCACTACAAAGGCTTGGGTTTACGACAAAATTAACTTGGTTAATGTGAAGCAGCAATACCTTGAAAACTTGGCAGAATGGTGAAACAGCTTCCTATATTTCATGGAAGTGGGCTAATAATTTAGTCCTGAATATTTGTTCCCAGTGTGATTTGGCTCTAACCTGATGAAGTATGGCATAACAGGCAACTGAGAAGAGAACCAAAATCTCATGCACTACCTTTTTGGCTCTCAGAGCCTTCTTTCAGAAATACACAATCTCAACTGGAATATGTATTAATGAACTTCCATACAGTGGTTTAAATGGTAAGAGTGGATTCAGTCATATAGCTTGGTCAGTCACAAAACTGAAAAAGTGTCGTGCAGATTGAGTTTTTGGTAATGGTATCCTCTTGCCTTGACCCTTTCAAGACTTTAATCACTGCACTTTGAGAATCTTGAATTTGGGTCCAAGAATCTTTGTCACTCTTTCTAAGCCATGACAAGTCTACAGAGCATATTTTGAAAAGCATGTTAGCTTCATTGTTCAGGTTTCCTACAGCTGATGACTGCTGCTAGTTCTTCACATATTCCAGTTTGCCAGGCCTGTCTGTACCTTAGAAAAGGTTGGGAGATTAACTGCCTCAGCACTAGTCTCAAGTTACAAACTGCTTGCTATGATACTAGGTAACATAGTTGTCAGTAATTATTACAGTCTGATTCAAACAGTTGGCAGCAAGTCAATCGCAACCTTTCATAAAGAATTAAGATACGTGGCAAGGTGTCCAGTTACAACACACATGATATAGTTTGAAATGTGGACCCAGCGGGAAGCTTATACCTACGGTGGAAGGCTGGCTTTGCATCAAACAGGAACATGAATTTGTCCAAATTAAAAAGAAGATACACATTCATGATCCAGCAGCCATGTGGACTTGAGCCCTTCGGCAGCTAAGGAGAGGATGTCTGTGTGATGGTGTCAACAGAAGGCAGAGAGTCTCCAGTTTGTAAACAGCAGTTATGTTTGAAAACCTTTCCTGTATTAGCAAGCAGGGAATAAACAAGGAGCAAAGCAAGTTGATATAGAGGATAGAATTCAACAAGACAAAGAGGATGTGTTAATGGTAGAATTGTGTGAGTTTTATAATGTTGTTTACTGTGTCCAGAGGGACGGAAACTGTATACGGTAATGTCATAAATCATACCTCTTACCCATTTAAATCATATATTAATTATATATTGTGTGTAATGGACTTCCCCGAGTCTAGTTGTCAACCGTGATTATTAATCATATTCACATCATATTAGAATACCAGGCATCAAGCAAAGGCATAACCCTGATACAGGGGTGTCACCTGGCCTTTTTGGTGTGATTCCCTTTACAGAGATGGCAGAGTGCTTAAAATTTCTGGAAAAGCAAAAATTAAATCCACAAATAATAGCACACTTTAGTTAAGTAGTAAATACAAAGAATGATAAAACAACCTCAGTTTTGAACAGAGTGTCTATGTTAATCACAGTAAAACTTTGCCATAAGCTGCTGCCATCCCTGTTTTTATGTAGTATTGTAAACACATTTTTTTTTGTTTTAATATTCTTAGGAAAGTGAGAGTTTTAGTGCTTGAAACTAAGAAGAAAATATATGCTGACATCAGTCCCATTCAGCTATTTCCTGTGGCCCCAGTAGTTCCTGGTTCTGTTCTTAAATCTTCATTCTGGTTGAGGACCTTGACAAGCTTGTCAGGTTGTTTGCATTCAGACAGAATGTGAACACTTTCACTAGAATTGCAAGAATGAAACTTACAAGGCTGTGCATTTATGTCTGAGGCTCTGCAAAGCCATACCATCATTCAAACTACAACCAGCATTTAAAGTAATTAATTAGTGGTATTTATTTGCTTTGTGTCTGATTCATATCCATAGCTTCACTTCTATCTTCTGCGCTGTTTGTTAAAAAGGGTTCAGGATGGCAAAGTGAACCCATGTATTCTGGGCCTGCACACCAGGCTTGCTATAAGATTACACTAAAGTATATGCAGTAAAGAAACATGAGCAGTATTTACTTTGGTTCTTGGATAATCCAGTGAAACCTATAGGCCTATATGAAGCTGAATTACCAACCTTTTGATTTGTATTTTAGCAAAGCCCCGTGGAGGGTAGTGGATGACAGACAGGAACCATCTGGCTAAAATTTTTGACTATGAGCTTTTCACCTGTTTTAAGTATAAAGCCACTCATATGCTTTGAATGGAAAGATAGTAGTACCTCACAAATTTAAGATTCCAAAGGATTTGTCCATAACTCGGAGGTCATGAGATGTTTGTGAGTAAATTTGACAAAGAAAATGAGATATTTCGGACCATAGCATTTAGCTACATATTTAGATTTTTCCAATATATGATGTTCAGAGTTGTTAAGTTCGAGAGTATGCTGGTGGTAATAGAGTTTTTGTCCCACAATGCAAAAAGCCTACTACAAAAGCTTACTGTGTGTTGTGGTCGTACATCTTTTATCAAATATCAGAATACATATATGTGCATTTCACCAGTTTTATTTTCGATGGTTGGTTCTGCTGGAAGTATGGCATCAACTGTTGATGCAAACTGATGTGGTCATCGATAATATCACAGTGATGAAGCTTGCTGTCTGTTAAGCCACTGTGCAGCATGTATGTCTGACAGCTAATATGCAAAAAAAGGAAAGTGGATGGCATTGGTTAATACAACTCATTGCTTAACAGCCCTAAGATTGCTGTGTGCGCTGGTTTATATCAGTAATTCAGACCTAATACTTTGGGATCAGTTAAGAACTGGTAGAAAGATACATCATGTTTTTTAATGGGTAAAATCCTTTAAGCAGGCAAGACCAAGCTTACTGAGAACAATTTGTTAAGGCAACCCATGCACATCTGATAAAGGAAATACGATTATATCATCTAGGTGGCATTTAGATTGCATGGGAGAGACATGACCTAGCTCAAAAAGTAATGAAATAAAGGACTGTGGCTTTAATGGGTATCACATCACCTTTCCTCGAAAGATTAAAAATATCAGTAGAGGAATAGTAAGCATCAGTCCTGTTCTGATGATACTTTATTCATCCAGTTAGGTTTCTGGATATGATCAGTTTTGTGGCTGCGGGGGATGACATGAGTAATGTGTTTTGTCATGGGATGTTTGAAATGTTTGCGTGTGATTTGCATGAAAAATGCTTGGACGTGTTTGTTATTGTGGTTGGCTTATGCCTAAATGAATAAACTTGACTTGAACTTGACTTGATTGTTAGTGAGAAAGTGTTACCTGATAAGTAGGAAGTTATCTATGATTTACTTGTGTGTTTCTTTTGATGTTTTAGCTCCTTTGCTCCATTAGGCCTCTGTTATGTAGTTGACTGTTGGTCATGTTTTGTTTCTGTGTTTGTTTTACACAGAGGCTTAACAATACAAGTTGATAGCTCCCCCTAGATGATCTTGTTCTTTCCTCTGTACATGTTGTCACTGACCTGGGGTAGGATGTCTTGTTTTTAGTTTGTTAATGGACAGTGAGGAGATATAATCTGATAAAAGAAATGTTTTAATATGTTACGACAATTGAGAAGATTATATATAAGTCATGTTTGTACTATGCGGCCAGTATCCATGAAGTTACGACCCACGACACAAAGAGACCACTTTTCTAAAATTCTCATAGCAGATTGACATTTCTTAACTTAAATACCCATAATCTCAAGCTAGTTTCTTTCTTTTTCAACAGAAAATCACTTATGGTCATTATCTGTTAATGCTTAGCTGTGTATGATTGGTTTTTGTTGATGGTGAGAATGTTCGAGATATTTGCTAAGTATTTATGTGGTGGGGAGGTGAAGTATATGTATTGTTATCATGTACATAACAAGTGCCACTTTGGTTATGCAAACTTCTTGTTCTGATGTCTGTATCTGCATGTCAGTCTGTGTTTTTCACATCATAATCACCATGAATATTAAGTGTTCATGAAATCATGGCCTAATTTCTCATAACACATCTGATCTTGTCTTGTATTCCTAGAAACATGATTGTGTCTCAAAAGCAGACCATTTTGTACCATGTTCAAGGATGATTTTTGTACACAGGATTGTCATTGAGTTGTTGTTGCTGCCACATGAGCATTCAACTTCCAGTATGTTTAATGGAGTTGTGGCACAGATTTATGGGTATTGGGAGCTCCTACTTGACAGCAGTGGTTTCCATCTTTAACTAAGGTGGAGAAACTGTACTGTATAAAATAACTCAGCTTCTTTAGATGGTAATACATCATGACTGAGCTTGGTTGTCACTGAAAGTCTGGGTGTTTTGGGTCTTTCTTTGCTGGCAGGCATTACATCAGCTCAATGATATGTTGTATGTTTAGCACTGTAAGATATGACTACACTATTGTGGAGATACATGTTCTATTCAGTAATTATCTTTCAGCAGATTGATTTTTTAAGAAATGCTTTCAACATTATATTACTGAAGTGCATGTTTGTGATATCAGATACCAATATCAGTAATCATTACCATTCATACAGTTCACTTGTTGATTCAAGTAAGATCTGAATTTCATGGTACAACATCTCTGCTCGCCCCGCTGTACATGCATTTCTTGTCTCGGAAGAATGCTTGAGAAATGTTCCTGTATAGCTGCTCTTTGTCACAATCAAAGTTTGATGCCAGCTTTGACCCCAAAATTAATGCTTTGAAGAACCTGAAGATGCAGTTGTATTTTGATTCAACAGTTTGTCTGGAAAAATAGTATAAGGTCCTGAAGACTACTTTTAACTTGTATTATTCAGCTTATGAAAAAATAATTCTTTGTTATTTTATGCAGGAAAAGTTGTTCTGCTTTTGCTTTAGAGTGGAAGAACTAGATTTATAAATGGCTCCACATCGGTTTGATTTATTACATACACCAGGTCATTGGATGCTCTCTCCTGATTTCCTCGTTGAAGAGTTTTAAATTGGAATGAGCTTTGAATCCTCCAACTTGACTGAGAAGTGCTCAGGTATGTCTGAGAAGTACTCGAGTTCACTATACTGTTTTGCCTGACAGGCGTGCCATGGGAATTTAGAATAGAATTATTTACTATTAGTTGGATTAGACATGAATGGAAGTCTTGATATATTACTGAGAGAGATTATCGTAGCATTCATGGCATAACAGCAGTGCTTGTGGAAAAAAGATTCCAATGGAAAGGAAATATATTGGGGGATTTTTTTTTTTTTTTTGCTGTTGTTGTCTGAAGTCCAGTGCTATGTCTTATTTCATTTCCAGTATATTTCCAGGTATCTGTATGAAAAAATAAAATTCTCAAGTGGCATCAGTGTTGACATGTGACTGAATGACAGCTGCAGGCAGCTGGCATGTTTTGAGAAATAATCTTGTGTGTGTGTGTGTGTGCAAGAGTGAGAGAGAGAGAGAGAGTGGAGTGAGTGAGTGAAAGTGAAAGAGACGATTTTAGCCTTGTGAGCCCATATTTGCACTTGTGAGATGTTTTTATGCAGTGGAAAAGAAAAAGAAGAAGAAGGTTCTTTTAACCTGAATGTGAATATGGTAATTTCACTCTATATGGACTATTACTGATACAATACAGCTTTACTTGTTTCCTTTTTTATAGCAACAGGAACATTGGTGGAAATAACTGATAGTGCAACTTTTGAAGCTGCAGTAATTTTGACCTTCACTTGTTACTACCATATTATGATAAACTTCAGCTTCTTTTATAAAATTGCCATGTTTTGTCTTATATAGCAGCAAGAGCCTTTGCAAACTAAAAAATGATGCAGTATCGAAGCTGTAGTCACGGGCTTGGACTTCACCTTGTATATTTCATACCACTTCAGGTTTAGCTTTTTGTCTTGTGAGCTTGGTAGGGGTAATTGTATACAAGGGGTGAAGTCACTGGTAATTCCATCTGGGAAGGACCAGATCATTCCCTCCCAGTGAGCCAGAGCTGAGACATGTACAGCAGTTACTGAAGTCAGCTGCATCAGAGATGCAGGATTCTGACTTGTGGTAATTTTGGCTGTGGAGATAAAAACGTATTTCTTTGCGATCATTGTAGTGGATTTTGCTTTATTGCAGCTCCTGGGGAACACAGAAAAAGTTATGATTATGTGCCGTTGTTGTTCACAGCCATTTGCTTGCTGGCTTGGTTTTTGTTACTGTGCTCAAGAATGGTAGCCTGTTCAGAGACTCTTAGAATTGCTAACTGAAAGCTCCTCTAGAAGCTGCTACAGGTGAAACTCCACCATTACAGGTTTGTGACCTGAACTGGGATAGTCCCCTGGCTTCTTCTGTTTATATGGGATTATAATCATTTCTTGTTTATACCCATTATGATCCTTGATTGTTCAAAGCAATAAAAAAATACACTCTCTTCTATCCATTTGGCAGTTTCATTTCAAAACTCATCTATTTCTCACTTTGTCAGTCCACCTTCTTGGCTGCACGTTCGTTAGTGTGATTGATCTGAATACCTGTCCCCAACACTCAACTGTCCATTCACTAATAGCAACACATACTTGCAAATGAAGCTCTTCAGTTTAGCTAAAGGTTGCCTGGCAGTTACCTTGCACGCAACATAATGGCCAGGGCTGAGCGGCCTTTTCACACCTTTGACAGCAGTAGTGGTCAGTAATTTTGATCTCTTTGTCAATCACCTACATTCTGTCTCCACTCCGTCACATATTTGCAGTGATCTGTAACCATATATTTGTCACTTTCATCTTCCAGCACTGGTCTTTTATGATCATTAAGATTTTGCAGTTATCTGAAAGTTCTGATTATCCAATGATTTTCATATTGATTTCTTTTTCCCTGAAAAGTGTTTCAGTTAAGCAGATTCTGTGATTAAGCAGTGGGCGAGTAAGTGGAATAAATTGTACTGCATGGTTTCCAATCTTCATCCCTGCTTTTTTTTTTTTTTTTTTGTTGGGACTAGGGTGAGATCTTTCACAGCTCAATGACCAGAAATATTTTTCTTCTAAAGGTAAAGTTCAAGTGTGTGTGGGTAATAGGGTATAGAATATTGTCAGTAGTGTCTCTGGTATATTGAAATTTCATGAAAGAAAGAGCTGTTTAGCCATTGTTTGGAAGTATTGTAACTGCTTTTGTCTGAAGTCAGGACGTTGTGGTGTGCTCCAAGTTTGTCATTTCTCTGTTGGTGTTGTCAGTATTACGCTGCCGCCTTGTATAGCCCTTATGCACATTATTTTGCATTACTTTCATCACTGAGGGAAGTGTCACTCTCCAGAAGTACAGGCCATTCTATTATGTAAGATTTGGTAAGCTTTCTGCCAGTCTTACAAATGTTAGATTTGGGCATTTTTGTGTGGCGCAGAGGAAAGGGGGGGGNGGGGGGGGGGCAGAAAGCAGCCTAACCAATGAATTACCATTGCTTAGTTTCCTAGCTGATTGCCTTATGGATGTTGTTTCTTTGTAACTCTTGTTCACCTCAGCTCCCTTTAGTTAGCTATGACTATGATTTTATGATAGTAACAAGATTAGACAGGGAAAACAGCTTTGCTTATCTTGTGCCTTCTTAAATTTTCTTTCTCCGGGAGCTCAGCAGGTTTTTTGAATACTGAACAAGAGACTGAGAAAGATGACCACTGTTGTTATTGTTTCTGAATCGGATGCTTGCTGCTTTGTGCAGTAAACCCTGCTGTAAATTAATTGAGAAGATAGAAAACTGGCCTAGAAACCTGTATGTGACCAACCTCAGTCACCCTTGCAAGAATCCACTAAGGCTAGAGATGAAAATGTAGTGAAAAGAAAAAAAAGAGTCATGGACTAGTGCAGACCAACTCTTTACGTTTGTGAACACTGGCCTTAGGTATCTCTGTGAGATGTCTTTTCTCAGCCTGCTGTTCACGGCCTCCTCTTTCCCCATTTCAAACCTGTCTGCATTTCTCTTGGGCTGTACCAGGCTAGCTTAAAGGCATTGCTGTGATTCTGACTTGCACAAGAAATAAAAGCCTTGCCCATTGTTTTTCATGCTGAACATGCTGAGTAGTGTTCTTGTATTGACTTAACAACTCTGGTTTGAATTACTGTAACCTGAGGCTGTAAAGGCTTACAAGAGCAAAGAAATAAGCAGCAGTGTGAATGCAAATACTGTTATTTTTGTTTTACATGGTAACTATGTTTACATCTTTCAAACAACAGGTGCATGATGCATAAGATGTTGGATATATTACTGAATGAGGTTCTTTGTGGCCTCTGCAAGGACACTTTACAAACATGTCAACCATGGTCAAGATGCTGCCACACATATGTTCAGGAAAGTGTCTTGTGTCCTGCCAGACCAAATGAGATTTTCATTGATAGTAAACTGGACACACAATTGTATCTACACTCAATTTTGCTGGAGTGTATGGTCCAACAATCTCTGGTACTTTGCTGGACTGAGCCTTTTTGTTATTGGCCAGGACTGGCAGTTGTTAACATGTCTGAATATTTATCAGATTCCAGTGTCCTTTGGCTGGAATACTGGTGCAGAGAAATAGTATCAAATAAGAGGGGGCCTCCATCATGTTATTACTCAGAATTTCAAAGCCTTGTATTTATTTGATGATGTTTCTTATTGTACAACACAGATAAGATTCATGAAAGAAACATGCTTGGTCAGATTGTCCTGAAAACATTCAACTTTGTCTGCATTGCATACCTTTTCCTGACTTTGCCTGGCTTTTATGAATGCCATCACTTGTCATGTTAAATTTGCTTCATTTCACTAAATATTTATTTATTATGTGCATACATAACTTGTAATTTTTTTGTCATAGCGTTTGACATTGAAATTGCTCTAGTGATCTTGGTCATGGAATTAAGTTTCCCAAAGTGCTGCAAGCAAACCTTCATGGGCAAAGGCATCTTGAGGCTTACAATTCTTGTACTGTCTTTACATACTTTGGTTTTTTTTCTCTAGACTCTATTGACAATGTGAGACCGACAGATGAAAAGAGCCGAACAAGTAAAGACAAACTCCTGAACTTGGCTGTAAATGATGGAAAGTGAACATGGCTGGAAATTGTTTGTTCTCAATCTCTGCAATGTTGTTATCATCATCATCATGAGTATCATCCTCATCATCGTTTTTCATGGTCTATTTCATATTCTTGTGATTACTGTAAAACTGCCATCAACTGATATACATATTCTTATCATCATCCTAATTGAACAGACCTGAGGTAACAGTATAATACATTTCTTGTATTGGCGTTTTAAGATTACATGAATGAATTTTTATCAAAATATTCTCAAATAAAATGTAACATAACACAAAAAGAAATCATCATGCGTGCTTTGTTTTTGTTTTAATACATTGTTATTTACATCTTTAACATATTCCAACAAAAGGGCTTATTTTTGCCAAACCTTTTTTGGAGAAAATTGAGTGGTTCTGTTTGAACGTGGCTCTTGATTCCAACAAAGTCTGGTTTGGTTTGTGGTACAATATCAAGGGAATTCATAGTTTTGCAAAAACATTTTGACAGGGGATAAATATTGACTTGTATGGATCAGAATTATGTGAAAACGTTATTTTGGCAGAAAAGCCAATATAAGTCTTGTTTGTTAGAAGACGTTGGTTCTCTTTAAATTCAAGCCAACCTTTTGCTTCGTGAAAAGGGAAAGGAACTGCTAAATTATGCTCCATAGTTGTACGATACTTTTGCACGCCTTGCCCCAAACAGAAATTGATTATTGGATGGTAGCTCATTAAATGTGTAACACGATGAAATTGGGTAAGCAGGTGGCTTGGATAGCATTGATTTTTCAGCTGTGGGTTACCTGATGTTTCTTAATAGCTGTCTGCTATTGTTTTATCACTGAATGTCTTTCTGCCTGTTGTTGTAGAAAACCAGTGAGGTTATAAATCTTTAAGCCGGCTCAAAACATGAGATAAATCAACATTTCAGATATCATCCTTAACATTTTCATTATTTCTGATGCCATCTCAGCATGAGATTTCTAAAATGAGAACGCCATGTTTTGTTTGTTATTTAATTCTCCCCAAAGGAAGCAGAACGGATCACTGGAGGAAGATAATCCATAATAACAAGGTTGCTAGTCTTTCATTTCCTGACACTTAAAGCGTTGGTAGGTGATGACATGTGCTTCCTATAGAAAGTCTACCATAATACAGCTTGCCTACCTTGTTCGAAGGTTTGTTTGACCTCAAGGTATTTTTCTTATACTACAGATTTCAGGGTGCCCAAGCTTTCCAACAAAGAGGCTAGTTTGATACCTTGGTAATGATGCAAGGGCCATAATGTTTACAACTGAGCGCATGATTTATCAAAATGCAGGACACAGAACAATATTAACTCTCCTGGTGCTTTGATAGAATGAATACTTCTGACAGTCACTACGCTTGAATGCATATTAAGCATCTTCTTGCTGAGCGCTGGGCATGACGGTCGACTTTGGCAGCCTGATGCCAGCTGATCAGCAGACAGACAATACGTGGAACTGTCATTATCCTTAACAATGGTCACGCAGCCAGCGGGAGGTTGAGCTGAGGAACTCGTGCTACGAGAGTTTAAGTATTCCTCACTGATTTATAACGACTTCACAGGTGAATTTTTATCCTTGGCATGCCATATATTTGCCCACAAGACCAGCAGAATGGCACCCCTACTCTAGACAGACCTGTTACCCTTACTACTGGTGCTTCTCTTATTGGTGGTGCTTAAAAGCAAATTGGTTACATGTAAGGTAGAGAGACAGTCTGCCAAAAACATTGTGACAAACTTAGAAAGTCTGTTGAAAAAAGAAAAAAAAACATCACGTCTAATACAGACAAAAATCACTTTCATGTGTTGTCTGAATTTTCAAAGTGCAGAAGTGTTAACAGTGGATAGACTACCAAACAATAAGACAAATAAAACACTAGACAGGAAAGCATGCAACATAAAGCAGGGTCATATAAGAAGGTTTCTGCCTGCAGATTTGAAAATTGAAATGTCAGATATCATAAGCCATATTTATTATATGAAAAGGTGCTCAAAACTGAGGCTTTGGAAGTTAACATGGCACAGCATCTGGTAAAAACGATTCCAAGGAGTTCTGCTGTGCAATGACAAAACATGCCTAATCATAATTTGAATATCTTGTGGTATTTTGCCATTGCATAGGTTTGGTAGAGTTCTGGGAGAGTGTATAGGTGAACATTAAAAATGTTCACATTAGATGGGAAAGTGATTATACAAACACAGGTTGACAATATAAGTTAAGCAATCAAAATTGTATGCATTAATACTAAATCTAGCCAAATGGCACTCTATCAATTCCTGACACTCCACTACAATAATTTATCATAATAAATTCAGTGCCAGACATATCAACTAATAAACAGGGTTATCAACAAACCTGGAAACTTTACAAAATGCTTGAAAAATTAATATCATTTCCAGGTCTGAAAAACATCTGGAATCAGCACAAATGTCCAGCTCTTTTGTATAAATTGTGGAAAATTCATAATGGTTTAAATGTATCATAATTTTATATAAAAGTATTCTCCTGTGTGTAGACTAGAGTGAAAACTGACAAACAATACATAAATTTCACATGACAGAAAGCTGTTTCACACGGTTACCATGGAAAAATGCAAGATCACCTGAAATTGTCAAAGAAATGTCATAGATAGAAAAAGTTTATGGTCTGTGGCAACCCTGGATAATGTATCCCTGCAGGACATTACAAAATCAAATAAAGAAGTAAATATTCATGTCAATATTAGATTCATGAAACTTTTTCTTTTCTAAGGTAAGAATTATATATTATCTTTGATCCATGTCAGTCTGTTACATAAAATAACTCATTTAACAACATGTTTCACAGATGCATTTTCCATAGGTTCTGCATACTGCACATTGACATCTTAATTGATCTAGCACATCTTGAGATTCATGTGAGTCTGATCATCATCAAAAGGAGTATTTATATCAATTAATGAGGTACCGACTTTGTTCACAGATCCATCAAGGAGGAGGCAATGTGTCAGAATTATATCATCTCCAAGTTTGTTTTGCTGCTAAACAGTAAGTTTCAAAGCTTCCAGAATATAAAATCTATTTGTTCTGGAATATCTGCTTTTAACTGACATGACCCTAACATACCTCCTCAAACTCATATCTGGCTTTTATACTTCATCATGACACCCATATATAAGCGTACAACGGATTAATTCCCGTCCATGATTATACATGTATGAGGAATGAATGGAAATTAAGGTACAAACATTTACTAATGCAACACATTTATTACCATGCAAATAAAACATTGTGCACAGTTACTGGCAATATTCTACTTTTCCACTGATGCACCTGTCACATTGGTGCATGAAGGCATACTCTCTGCAAAAAATGTGCTCTCAAGAAACTACCCATCTTTGCACCTCTGCAACAGTAGCGTCCTCAACACTGAACTGCTTCCTAGATAAATGTCATTTGAAAGGCCCAGTAATAAGGAGCCAAGTCAGAGGTATGCGGTGGATGCAGTAAAATCTCCAAACTGTATGGCTGATATCATTCTTTAGTCAAGCTGGCTGTGTGCGGGGTGGCAAATCATGCCATAGGATGAGACTCTTCATATATATGCGGTGAACAACTTCCATCCATCTGTCCTCCAGATTATTACTTTGTAGATCCCTCAAATGACATTTGTCTGAGCAGTGCTTCAACGCTGATGATGCTCCTGTTGCAGAGGTGCAAGAGTAGCCACAGGTGCCTGACGACACATTTCTTTGAGGAAGATATTTGTGCATTTGTGAACTGATGGGACAAGTGCATCAATCTCTATGGTGACTACGTTGAAAAGTAGCCGTGGTGCCAGTATCTGTGCACAGTATTTTATTAGTACCCTAACATGCTGCATTGTTAAATGCTTGTACCTTCTCTTTCAGACATCTTTCCTCGTATAATGACTGAAAAGCAACAACAGAAAATACTGGAAAAACAATGGTAAACTGCAAAACAAGAAAGATCTTCAACCGTGGCACAAAAAAAGAATCTGTGAGCTCAGAGATCTACCTATTCTCATAATAATCCAAATCCACAGACTGAGGAAAATAAATGCTTTTGAAAAATTTGCTAGTTTTTAATAATGCTTATAGCAAACTGGTTATTAAATGCATGAAGACAGATATTAAAAAGACAGCAGTTATAGCAGAATTTTAAATTAACTGTCTATCAAAAAGCAAACAAAACAAAAACACAATACGACATTAAAACATCTTGTAGGTGATATCACAAACCACTGCAAAACAAGGACAAAAGATGTGCACCACTATAAAGTAAATAAACAAAGGCAAGATGTGAAAACTTTGCCAACTATCATAAAAGTCCACAGAAAACTAATGAACGAGTGAACATTTTCACAAGAGCTATTAACACCACAAAATAATGAAAAATACAGCCTATTGGTAAGAAACACAATATAATCCGTTACTGAACAATAATTTCAAAATGATGATGGTAATATGAATTCTTTTCTTGACTGGTCCCTTCAAAGATAAAATAGACAAAACTGACTCTTTTATCATGATGCAACTGAATTACTTAAAAAATGGATTTGCATTAACATTACTTGGGCACGTTCTTAAAATCATATGAACACTGTTATTCAGTGCAGAGTTATCTGATCTACAAAACAATCTAAAGTCACATGCATTACAGAACTGTTATCACGGTCACGCATGCCTGTGGCACATGACCACCAGCTAATCAATGACTGGATACTCCATTGTTTTCCAATCAGCACCACCGCCTTCTACCAATCAGCATGTAGTACTGGCCCATGTCGCCAACCATGACCGTGACCTGAGAACAGCCCTATGGGCCCATGGAACACTAGAATTACAGCTAACAGAAATACAGCAGTAATGTTCAAACAAGTTGAAACTATCTGGAAATATCCTGACAGACATGCATGTTGTATATTATCCTTTAATTATGAAATTAAAAAAAAACATTAGTGACTTTTGAACCCCTTCAAAAGAAAGGTGTTCCATATATATATGTGCACACCATGCCCAAAAAAATCTATTTCAAAACTGCCAATTACAGTATTCTGAATCAGTGATGACCGGAGTAAAACTCAACATGCCCACTGTTTGACATTACTCCCAAGAGCTGATATACCGTACTCCCTTACCATGCACGGTAGCCAAATTATACTGATAATACATGCTGGCTCATTTCCACACTGCAGCCAAATGTCAAGAATCATCAAATCGGGGTGGCATTGTTAGAAATAATAATGAACAAAAGTGACATTTTCCTACAAGATTTCACCAAACTCATAATCTAGAGGAGATTTAATAACACAGCCCAGGACAAGTATTATTTTGATGGCTCCACTGTTTGTCTTTCTGTAGGCTTCAAAAAAGGCAAACTTTTTTGTTGTTTTTCAAGTTCATGAATTAATGTTATCTCCTATCTCATGGGTAAATGGAAATGGCAGTCTGGTTGTGAGCTTGAGTGGAAAAGGGTTAAGAATAGATACTGGTATGTCTAGGACTTCATTCAATGAAGTTTGTTCCAGCAACATCCCGTTACATTTTGACTGCTTGTATACTTTTGATCGCTTTCATGACCTCATTCATAGCTACAAACAGTTATATTTAGTAAGAAACCAAGCCCTGTCCCATCTTGATTATTCTGTTATACCTGAGAACTATATCTACTTTGCACTTGCTTCAGCCACAATACAATCAACTTTCTTGAACACACTTTTGCTCAATCATGACATTTTTCAGAAGATAATACAATTTCATTTTCACTGTGAAAACAAAAAGTGAACCACATAACCAGAGCTTTACCCCAGTCGCCATGAAGTGCAATAAGGCAGACTTCCTTTGTAATCTTCAGTTCAAGTGTTTCAAATCCACATGAGCCAATCAGCAAAAATTTCTGTACACACTTCAGAAACTATGCATGTTCTCTAAAAATTCAGTTTCCAGTACTATCATTTGCAGATCCTGTTGCTGAGAAGCCACTGATAAATTTTCCATGTACTTTGATGGTCTGGTACTGCCTTATCAACAAATAAGAAACTCTAAAACAATGACTAAAGCTTATTCAATAAAGACTGATCATCTGAGATTTATCAGTTGCCCACTGCTGAAGATGGATGATGAAGACCATCTGTGATGACGGGTATCTGGAGACTCTTGAGCAAAAATTCCTTTTCCACGGGATCATTGACAGTCCAAGCTAATGTCCTGACACCAAGGCTGTCCCAGAACCTCTTACTCTCCCTGTTGGAATATAAACATGTGAACTGCCTGAGGTAATGGAACAATCAAATTTTATAAGTATCCATTCAAGGATTAAAAGCTAATGAGTAGGCACTTTAGTGAAGGAGTCGGCCACCAGCGCGAAGCGCCCCACGGCAGCCCGTAAGCTTTTGTTTCCGAGGGTAGCGCGTCGCATTATAGGCGCCTCGAACAACCCGCTATTTTGTTTCGTTTTCGTGGACCTACGCACAAGATCGATACATGTTTTTAAAGAGCTTTGGATGCACTTTCTTTTGACTGCTTTATTTTCGCTGTGCGAGTATCGGGCCCTGAGATATTTCCACTTGAAAATGAGCTAATTTTTAGCTGTTGATTTCTCAAAACCCATTGCTCTTGTTTTCTTGAAACTATTCTTGATGATAGGCAATAGGCTCTGCTATCTGAAAAACTTTAAATGGTTGTTCTGAAGTATTCACCTTGGCTATGAGCAGTTCACCTTTTTATCGATAGTACACTGAAAATCGAATTGAACGCGCCGCCCTGAGCCATGACGTCACGCGTTGTTGACATGGGCTCTGCGGGCTCCCGCTGTTTATTATTTATGAAGCACGAATAACGGGGATTTATCGCTAGGGGATTTTATGTTCTGTTTCTCTTTCCTGTTTGATTAACTTTTTTAATGTATTTTACTATTTCATCACTGATTTTGCTTATCGCTGCGTTTTAATCATCTTGATGGAGAGACTGATGGTGGATAGTTTCTTTTCAGTGATGGCTCCCCTGCCTCAGTTCTATTAGTGCACTGTCATGTCATGGCCATGATCTGATGAAGAGGTCGGATTCAGTGGGTCATTGACATTCCCATAATTTGATTTGGGTTCTATATCTTTGGTTGCCTAGATCTACCCCATTTCTCTTCCACTCTAATTCCCCTC
>JAWQUT010000240.1:233231-244650 GCA_033807755.1 Ellobium chinense
GTGGTGTGGTGTGGTGTGGTGTGGTGTGGTGTGGTGTGGTGTAAAGTGATGTGAAGTGATGTGATGTGATGTGATGTGATGCGATGTGATGTGATGCGATGCGATGCGGTGCGGTGCGGTGCGGTGCGGTGCGGTGTGGTGTGGTGTGGTGTGGTGTGGTGTGATGTGATGTGATGTGATGTGATGTGATGTGATGTGATGTGATCGGATGTGATGGGATGTGATGGGATGTGATGGGATGTGATGTGGTGTGGTGTGGTGTGGTGTGGTGTGGTGTGGTGTGGTGTGGTGTGGTGTGGTGTGAAGTGATGTGAAGTGATGTGATGTGATGTGATGTGATGTGATGTGATGTGCTGTGGTGTGATGTGATGTGAAGTGATGTGATGTGATGTGATGTGATGTGCTGTGATGTGATGTGATGTGATGTGATGTTTTATGGAAGAGAAAGTCTTTTGCGACACCGCATTACACTGTGCGTTTAGAGGTCTTGGGCTGTGATCATTAGCACTATTTCAACCATCATCACTATCGTTACCACAACTTCCATGACAACCATCATCACACTTAACAACAACTACCACCGAAAACTAAGTAAAGTTGAGGGTGTGGTGAGGAGGAGGAGGAGGAGCTGGAAAGGAATAGAAAATAATAATAAAGAGAACTTTGCAAAGCGAAACAAACAACAGTGGAAAGAAAAATGGAAAATTATTTATACATATGTCCAGATTCCGAAATTTACGGATGTTTTTCATTCTCCTGTTTGTTTTAAGCAACAATAACTTTAAAAAAAAAACTACGTTGAATAATGACCAGTCTCGTAATCTAACGGCGTCCATCTGATGCTATGTATTATTCAGCACTGTCCATCTTTGGTGGACCTCCGCTCACCCCGTGGGACTGGCTTTAACAACATTAATACTCGCCAGCTACTCCCGGTGCCCTGGCCCAACACTTCCTCATTCCAGCTTAAGTTGTCTTAATGTCACATTGTAACCTTTTAACGGCGGGAGAGATGGACATAAACCGTGCTTATAATATCTGTTAAATCATTAGTTTGCGACCTAATCTCCGACAGAAATGGCGTAAAGAGGTTGATCTACCGAGTTTTCAATTTCTCGCTAACCGACAGTAATCTGCCCCTCGTCTCCCAGAAAAGCTGAAAACATCTAATCTCGAGGGCAACGGAGCAACATTCTTTGATCTTTCGGGAATTTCCAACTTAGTGCTCGGTAATCTTTTCAAGGAAACGCAATCAGGAGTTACGAGCACAGTGACTGAAGCTTGGAGGAGAGAGATTTTGTTTTTCCAAGCGTTGTGAGGCAATTCCACAGACAACACCTTCGGACTAAACAACACACAGAAGCTCTCAGGTGCCCCGAGTGGTTTGCGCAGACTCAAAGGTCAGACACAATGAAAAACTGACCTTCCCTAAATGTGCCCATGCCAGCACATCAAGCAAGATGTTCATAAAATGGTGAAAATAGGTTCTAAGATAAATCCACATTTATTAATCACTGGTAATCATACTGCTGGCGTAACTATTCACCTTTGTAGTATAGGAAAAGAGAGGAAAAGTTAAGCCTTGGCTAACACAAGGTCGAAAACTCTTTGGCTGAGGAATTTTCCATCTTTCTCTCTCAAGAGGTTATAGTTGGTAAGAAATCCCTCTCAAAATACTGTAATCCAAATGTAATTTCCCATCGCACTGCGAAAATTCCTCTCATACTGTCCATATTTAATTCAGGGGCGGGGATATCAAAGCCTTAATTATGGGGGTGTAAATTATGATATGTGCCGCACTGTAAACCTCAGCTCTTTCCCTTTGACTTTCTAACGCAATTAATCTTGACTTAATCTGACATTCTTCCTTGGGTTTGCAGGCTGCATACACTTAATATTCTTAATCTTTGATCCCCACTGATGTGGCAATTTTTTTTCTTCGTGATTTGTATGTTTGTTTGTTACTGGACTCTTATCTGCCTGTAAGACATTTTTTTCAAAAACATTTACGTCAGTTGTGAAGATGACATACAAACTGTTTTCACATTTGTGCTTTGACGGACAAAAACTCTTTTTCAGCAAAGACAACAACAATAAAAGCAACATCATGAACAACAACATCAGCAACAAAAACAACAGCAACGACAACGACAACAACAGCAACAACAACAACAACAACAACAACAACAACAATAATAATAATAATAACAACAACAACAACAACAACAACAACAAAAACAACAAATAAGATTTGGAGAATTGCACAGAATCATTCTGTTAGCAGGAGGAGATCAAATTCCTCTTAAGAAATTTAGGGACCTCTTAGTTTTTTTGTTCTTGTTGTTTTGGGTTGTTGTTGTTTTTTTTTCAGCTCATCCACCAATTATAATAATGTCAGCATAACCGGCTTGAAATTCGGTACAAATAAAACTAGTAGTATATACGGCTTTATTTGTTGACCTTACACGTCATCGTTGACGATATTAAACTTAACATTATGCAGAATTTTCCATTTCCTAAACTGAAGACTTTCAGGTCTAAGGTTTATGCGTTTGACTCGCGAGCTGGGCGGTTTACGTTGTAGTGTTCTTAGAAAAGACACTTCACTTCCATTACCTCACTCTACTTACAGCTGAGGGGACCATAGTGAGCCGTACCGCTGGCGACCAGCAATGACTGTTATCTATTTCATTTGTAATATTACTTATTAACATGTATGATATGTATTGGTATTTGCGTTTGTAATATGAATGAGATGTAAAACATTGTATGCCACTGTAAAACAATTTCCCTACGAGGTAAATAAAGTCGTATTTTCTTTTCTTTTTTTTTTCATTTTTTTCAAACTCTACACTCTACTGTTAACTGGCTGATGTCTTCCGGTGCTGCCAGGGCATTGGAGAGGGGTGGGGAGGGGAAGGGCAATCCAATTTCCAATGAACAGAGAGTACTCAGTGGAACGCATAGCTACGCCGGAGAAGGATAGCCTGCCGATGAAAATGCTCTAACTCGCAATGGCCGGAAATATCATGGACATTCACGTATCTGCCCCACAACCAGATCGTCGCCAAATGCAACATCATTATTGTATTCTAGACTTCGGTGTTATCAGACTTAGTTTGTAATATGTCGAGCAATTCTGCTTGGAACCAGTGAACACACGAACTTGGCTAAAAGCATAGGGCATCCTTGGTGGAGATAGATTAATTATTCTTCAAAACCTGCTGCACTTTTCAAGAACGGGAAATAAATTAATCTTTAACCTGTGACATTTCAACTCATGAGGGTTCCCTTGGGTTAACTCCCTTGATTGTGACATCATGAATGTAACTTAGGGCTAAATCAGAGAGGAGACACACATTTAGGATAGAAGTTAAGGAAGGAAAACATGATGTCTTCAATTCTCAGATCCCTCTCAGGAGCCGGCTCTGTATCTCTCTTCCTTCTTACTGCTCCTCTTCTACCTTCAACATTCCTCAACTCCATACGTTCACTTCTGAGCCCAAATTTTATCTTCCTCTCCAACATATTCAACAACAACTCTTGGTCTCCCCTCCCTACCCACCCCCGTTTACAAGCCAGAGGTCTGGCACGCGCGCAAAGCACACGTTCACTGTGTGCGATGGACAGTCGGATCACGGAGTGCCGCACTCCCGCAGGACTCGCTAATCTGGTCTCCACATCCCTCGATCCCCCTGACCCCAGGGGACACCCGTGTCCAGAGTTTTCTCGGGCTGTCTCCGCCCCTGGGAGCTGCCCGTCCATCGGTGTCTATATTGACTGGGTTAGACGATGAAAAATTGATGAATCTAATATAAAGCGAATTAACTTACACCCGTCTTGGGTTGCTTAGGAACTTACTCGGGGTGTAGAAACAAGCGGCAATGCTGCCCAGGCGGCTCATTAGATTGGCAAGCTACTGAAAGGTTTATCCCAGCCGCCCTGATTGAAGTGACAAATACTTTTAACCCAGCTCCGAAAGCCTCATTTCGACGCCCTTGGGCCTGATTTTTGCCGCTAACACACTTTGCCACGTCCACAACGCCATTAGGAGCTTTAGACCCGCGTTATGTTAAGACAGTTAAGCCGTTGCAGAGGCTGAGCACCGACCAATGAATTATGCATGCAATAACGGCTTATTATTGTTTGTAAAGGGATTACAGAGCACTGTTTTGGCTCCAAATGAAATTTGGGGTCTCTCCTAGCTTTTAAGGCTGCCGTGGCTCGTTTTTGTCTTGCCGGAGAAAAACACTGGAACTTGATTCCATTACACATTATAGAAAATCGGATTTCGAGTTCTCTCCCCTGTTTTCGGCTCTTCCCCAAGTCCTTTGGCTGTCAATTCAGTTTTTGTCCATTAAATTAATGATTAGCTTTCTTTTAACAGCTTCTGCTCTCTTACTCTGCCGGGAGAGGTGTAAATGATATTATTTGCATCAGAACTGAACCCTGGTGTTTGCAGCGTGTGCTCACACAGAGGGGTGTCTTCTTCAAAACGTCACCACTGATGCTAATGTACATATTCAGGCACAGTTTTAGTGCCTTCTCCACCCTGATTTTGAAGAGCCTGCTTTCACAGAGAGTGAAACTGAGCTCTTCCTCTCCCCTACCCACTTTTTTTAATAGTTCTTTGGCCTAAACTTGATGGAAAATTTCGATAATATTCCCTTTTAAGCAAAAACTGTTAAGGTGTGAGTTGTCGCTGACTGTCTCTGAATTTTAAAAAATAGTTCATATCTGAATTTGGTTTTGTTTTTTTCTTTTGGTTATAGACATGACATTGTTTTTGAAAAAAAAAGTGCAGACACAGGACTTAATTGCACTGAGAAGAAGATAAACGGTCTTTTATTCTATATTGCGATAAGGGTGTATCTGTTTTAAGTCGACAAAATTATTGATTAAGAAATGAGGGGTCGGCTTTTGTACACACTGGACATTCTCAGAATTGCCCTAATAATGCCACTGCATCCATTGATGAATGGACGTCAATATATTTCAGTATTTATATGAAGTACTCAGAAAATATTTTTCTGATATGTCTTTACTTGTTAATATTTCTTTGTTCGCAGTGACCTTCCAATTTCAAATGTATGAAATAATTATATTCCTAAGTATTCCATATTTTATCACTATATAACTTGGCAACCAAAATTATACGGTTGATGTCTTTCAGCATTCTCTGTACTGTGTCTGAACAAACTTCCTTAAAAACTCCAAATAATAATATGCAAGCTCTTCTTTGGCCGTATGCATAATCCCTATGTTAACTAACGTACTGCGTAACCACGGGAAACATTGAAAACATTAGTAGTGTTCACTGTGGTTAACTCAATACATTAACTAACGTATGGTCTTTCCAGCGTGGGTATTTTGTTCCCCTTCTCCCTTCCTATCCCCTCATTCTCAGGATGTACTTATTATTATTTCAATAGCGAGCTTGCGCATTTACAATTTGATCCCCTACCGTCATATATGATTCACACTATAGTGCTTCGGTGCTGAATACACCATTAATAGCGCAAAACATGGAAGTTAATGTAATTCTTACGAAGGTAAGAAATCCCATTATTAATTGGCAAGTTTTTGCAAAGTGTCTCCGTGCTCTTTGAACGTGTCCATAACATGATTAGAACAATAACAGGCATTTTTCAGGGTCGTAGCCACCACTGTATAACGATCTTATGAATATATCATATTGTGAACATGACTGCATGCAACAGATAAAATTGCACGTCTTTTTAAGCATGCAAGATGAATCGCAAGTTTGGGGTCTGTTCACTGCGGCGTGTGTCACCATGTGTGCAAAATAGCTGTTTAATTATGAATGGAAGCCCCAACTTGTTTTATCCTTCTCCGTCTACTTTTATTAGCGTTAGCCCGCAGATTCTTTGATAAGCCTACAATTGTGCTAAATAGCAATTCCTATAATTAAGCGGAAAGGATGTTTCAAATTATTAGACCTCTTGATTATTGTGGAAGTTCATGTAAGTGAGTGTAGGAAAAAAAATTACTGATTCATAGAGGCAAATCATACTAGGCTTTCGGAACCTAGAACTATGCGTTCTCGTGAAATCTCGCCTCTGTCAAAATGGTGCAGCTGAAATACCAGAGCTTGTGGATGAAAAGTCGCCATTAAGCGCGGGGAGGCAGGTGCTATTAACTATATTTTTGTGGAAAGTCACAATTAAGCAGAGCGAACAATAATGAGTAAGCTTATATGTATTATTTGTCAGTAATTTTAGATACATGCTGTACTAGAATCTCTGCTCGGCGTGGCGAGAACATATAGATCTGAGTCTGTGTCGAGTATTTGAATATCGATCTTGTCACTCAGAAAAGAGTCATTTCACGGAATACACAGGATCAGTCATAGTGAAATCACTTTTTCAATTTATCAACTGCTGTATATAATACAAAGTAAAATATGTGTATCAATAATAGTAATAATAACAGTAGTAATAATAATAATAATACATGCGATTGATTAGTCTCGTATCCAGGTTAACGTCCGCTCACTCGACTTCACACTATTATTACCCCCGGCAGGCCTGATAATTCTAGAACTTTCTCAACTCACATGGGGGAGCATTCAGTGCCACGGCAATTTCATGCGTTGATCACTTAAATTCTGATAACAACTTTCACTGCCTATACCAGTCGACCTTCGATTCGCTTTTGTTTTTTGGTGAACTTTCTGGTGGAGACATCTTCATTCCCAGTTTGTAGCAATGGTGATGGGAGAATAGCTGCACTTTAGCAATCAGTATTTATTCCTCACAACTGCGTGGTGTTTGTCTAAGGCAGTGTCTTCAGCAAGTGTGACAGAAAATTTTCCAAACTGTCGATGACTCAAAGAGAGAGTGAGTAAATGAATGTTATGACTGAAAACAGTCGGTGTGAAATTATTTGGTTCAATAGTTTTCGGTACTATTGAAAGCACAGAAATGGAGGATCTGTGATGAGTATGTGTTTGATATCAGATTTATGAAATGAGTTATACATTTATCTTATTTGCCAACCTCTGGCGAGCGGATACGATAAATGTAGTATAACGAATTTCATAAATCTGATATCAAGCAAATACGCGTTTCAGATCCATTTCATCATATAAACTCTAACTAATAAAGAAAATGAACTTTTAATCGTGAAAAGGACTCTGAAGTGGCCCTCACCCTGTTTGAGACACATCAATCACAACTGAACTGAATGAACCACACAGTTACGCGACACAAAGTAGATCCAAACAACTGACAATCATCAATGAAATTTTAGACCACAGAGACACTGTGACATTTCAAGTACTGTACTTTAATTTAAATGTTTCACTGAACTGAAACTGAAACGTGAAGAGAACGATGACAAGCGGTAAGAAAGACAGACTGAACATTTTATTTTTTAAATCTAGACAGAGAGAAATAGTTACAAAAGAAAAGACGTCACATATTCATGCCGCCACAAAAGAAATGACGTCACATATAATTATACGCCTAGGGGTTTCAAGGCTTCCAATCAAAGTATTCGTAAGCAGGTCAAAGGTCAAATTTATGTAACGTATGACATAGCCTACCATAAAATTATTACACACATTTATGTCACCGGAAATTGTCAGCGGAAATAGATCCTGTTTATGACAATGCTAAATGTGGATTTATCTACGAAAAGCATGACACGAAATAAACAAGCTATGCTTCCGCCACCCGCGGGATGAAAAGTTATGATCAGAATAGTGGTTAGGAAGCTGGGATTTCTCGCTCTGCTTTGCTGTCGTCACGGCATCTTGATCAACTTCCTAGTTATGATGTCACATGTTCTAATAGAGGACCATAATAATTTTTCTGATCATGACATCATAATACTTTCTGATCTCCTCCCAGACTGATTTTTCTGTTGTTAATTTCCTTAGTGTCTTAGCAACGACTATACATTCGACTACTCTAGTGTTTCTAACAGTACGTCTAAAAGTGTTAAAAAGTGTTGTTTAGTTTTACAAAATTTGCCTGATGAAGGCAGCGATGCTTTTAAAAATTAGCTAGAAATTTTAGCTCCTCTTTACTCTTAGATTATTGTTACCTGTTTCTGGTGCAGTTCGAAAGTATACGGTCATCAATGATGATGATGAGGATAGCCATGATGGTAATGAGGACAGTGATAATGATTGTCTCATCATTGATAATCTCCTCATCACCATCATCGCTGTCCTCGTCATGATCATCGCTGTTCTTGTCACTGTCATGATAACTGTCCTCACCATCATCACCATCGCCTTTGTCTCCATCGTCGCTGTCCTGTTCCTCATAATCATCATCGCTGTTCTCCTCTTCATCGTCGTCATTGTCGTGGCTGTCCTCATCATCAATATAACTGTCTACATCATCAATTTTCCCCAACTGTCAAGATCTTATTATAAAATGTTACAAGATGTGTTCTTTTCCTCGTGAGATTTCACCACCTGTATAGTTATTGTTGTCAATATCATCTATTCGTCCGTTCACATTATACTCACCATCCATCATCAGCCTATGATTTGCTACGATTGTATTCTAAGTGATGAAAAAATGTATGTTATGCTTAATAGACCAATAAGTTGATTTAACTGAATAAAAAAAAAACTGCCTACATCAGCATCACTGCTGTAGTCAGCATCATCATCATCATCATCATCATCATCATCATCATCATCATTATTTGCAAAACATTTGTCCGCGCTGGATCTAAATAAGTAAAGCAAGAAAACTATAACAATTTAACAAATTTAATGCACACATTTTCGAACAGGCGTCCTTCTTCGGGTGTAGAAAATAAATGAGCTAAGAATAAATGTCATAAAATCATGTCATCATCATCATCATCATCATCATCATCATCATCATCATCATCATCATCATCATTATCATAGGTGTCTTCATTTGGAACACATTAAATGAATTAAAAAGTTCTGCCCAAACCAGCAAAGGATTAAGAAATACACTTTAAAATACAAAATGGACTTATATAATGATATAAAATAATTACAAATTTTCGAATCAGAGATGTGATTCTTCATCATAAGTGTCTTCATCATCGCCATCGCTGTGTTCATCAACATTATCGCTGTCTTCATCATCGTCATCATCTACGTCCTCTCCATCATCATTGTTCTCAACATCATCTTCGCTGAGTTCCTTATCATCACTATTGTCCTCATGGTCATAATTATAACTATCTTTTTTTTTTCTTTTTCAAGGAGAAAGATAAAAAAAAAGTCCACGTCTCACAAATTAATAGTTTCATCACTTTATTAGTTATTATTAATGAAATAAAATTAAATAATGCACAAGTGATTGTATTTGCTGTATTGTTGAGACAAGGCAAAATATCTCTTCACCATTTACAACAAAATTACTCATGGCCATATAAAAATAATCACCACCATCACCTCACCATCAGCACCACCACCATCACCTCCTTCACCACCATCACCTCACCATCACCACCATCTCCACCATCACCTCACCATCAGCACCACCACCATCACCACCATCTTCACGACCACGACCACCATCACCACCGCCATCACTTACATTATCACAAACATAATCGTCATCAGCACTATTATCATTGGCTTTCCTTCTCTGTCGTTGATGCAACTCTTGCTGTTACAGTTCCGAGGTGTGACCAGCCTTATCGTAGCTCAAGTATACGTGGTTCACTTTGCACTGCAATACAATATAAATATATCTCACTTAGATTAATTTCCTTTGCATCGCCTATAGTAGCGATTAGTAGTTAGTGTATCCCATTATCGAACACGGCGCCTCCAACGTAGACTGCTCATAAATTGTCCATTGAGTAAAATCACTCGCGGTTCACAAAGAATTTTACATTGTCAAATGACCTGCTAAGAAGCAGACTTTTAGTATTTATTTATTTATTTATTTATTTATTATGAGCAGGGGCAAAGAGTCAGTATAATAAATAAATAAATAAATAAATAATCACTGATTGCCATTTGAAATGTTCCTGTTAGAATTGTGGACTTAGTTTTTAAAAAGGAAAAAACAAAACAAAACAACAAAACGCAGAACGATAATATCGTCAATCTTTGCATAAGACGGCCACGCTAATATGTAACGCACAGAGCCTGGCGGGTTCTATGTGAGGACCGACGATATTTTGTACATTGTCTGGGTGAAACCTATTCTCATTTTTCCCCTATTCCAGAACTGATACCCCTCATACTCAAAATAATGTTAGGATTTAGCCTAATAGAGAAGAACCAGGACGGGACAGCACGAAATGGAATGACCTACTGAATGAAAGTGAAGAGTTCATTGGGGTCAAGGGGCACAGCGTAATCCGACTACATTTTGATTATGAGGCATGCAGGCGTCACATATGGCAACTAATCATTACCCAGAAGTAAAGAGTAGTAAAACAGGCTGCTTTACAATCTAAGACGGACTATGGGATTTTTCTTTTTTAATGAGATTTATAATTTCGTAGGTCTTCGTGTTTAACTTCGAAAACACGGTGTACGAAAACAACCATTAGGTACATACGTATATCACCTGATTTGAAATCTAGCACCCAGAAGAGATGTCTTTTATCATTCTGCTAAACTGACCATTTATAGTCACTGACGTGGCTAGTACTGTTTGTTTTTGTTTTTTCCGAAGTAAGTCTCCCTAGTACACGTCAGCTGTGATTGCTCTGTGAAATGAACCAGTCTTCCCTCCTGATTATGAGGTAACTAACAGGTGCATGGTACATTCATGCTTTGCGAGAAGTGCGAAGTACTGCTGAATTTCATATCAATTAATAAAGACCAGTTTAATTTCTGTTACTGGTGACCAACGTCTCTCATCGCATCACTTCCCATGTTTAACCCCCTAAAAAGCGCTCCTGACTTTTCTGGTGCCGTATACAACCTAATTACCCCCAGGAGTGATTCGTTTGTTACATATTTCGATGCATTTCCGGGTTATGTGGGTGTAACATCATAGCCTAGGTGCAGGAAAGCTATTACAATGATGTAATGGATTTAATAGTGCAACCAGGTCTATTACCTAATGCCTTGCATTTCCCGTAAAATTTCTCTCTTGTCGTCTGTATAGGCTTACCTTATCATCAGACACAACTTTATGATGAGCTGCAACTAAACAGGCAAGCGTCAAGCTGCACAAATGTTGTAAGTTTTCAAGAACTGTTAAATGAACGTCCAGGTTTGCAAAGCCATAGAGATAAACAAGCTTGTGGTAAATCGTAATTACAATATTGACGGTCTATGTATTTACCATATCACGAAGCTATAAAAAGAACACTTCAGTAAGTAGGGATACATAGTTTACTGTTCTACCACAAAGACATTATATAAGGTTCCCCTCTCACCCTCCCTTCCCTCTCCCCTCCACCTCTAAGAAAAAGAAAACAACAAAACACA
>JAWQUT010000240.1:245673-262593 GCA_033807755.1 Ellobium chinense
AGAGATAGATAGATAGATAGATAGATAGATAGATAGATAGATAGATAGATAGATAGATAGATAGATAGATAGATAGATAGATAGATAGATAGATAGGTCGGTAGGTAGTTAGGTAGGTAGGTAGGTAGATAGATAGATAGATAGATAGATAGATAGATAGATAGATAGATAGATAGATAAATAATCCCTGGGGGCATATCAGCTTCTTTGCTTGTATAAGAATTTGCTGGACCCCCGGGATTCAAACTCTTGTCTCTACCCATTAACATAGACCATTGGGTAAGTCCCATGATATTTCCCTCACATCATGCATAAACCTAATTCTTAACTTAACAGCCTCCGGACACTGGCATCGCATACGTCTGACAGTTTGACTTTCCTCATGCGCAGTATCCTGGTACACTCCCGCCTAGAGCTTGATTTTAGGGTCAGGGACGAGATTAGAAAGAGAAAGCACACATAAAAGAGTTCTTAAACGATAACGATTCAGGAACGTCCCAGGTTTGCTTTCTCATCTCCAACCCTCCCCTTAACCCTAAGCCAAATTCCATGTGGATGTTTCCTGGGTTATTGCCTACGAAATTTGCCGGACATTTCAGGTTCAACAAGAATCCAGCTCACTGTAGTGTTAAAGAAATAGGATTGAATAATTCAAGTTAATGCAACTGTTTTAACTGATAATGCCATCAGAACTGGCATGAAATTTTGACTAAATAATATCAATATTGACAATTACCAAATTTGTGGAAAACGATTATATACGTCAAGACAGATGGTTTTCATAAAAGCATTCCACAGTGCTAGCCAACATTTCTTCCAGTTTCCTTCTGAGAGAACTCAGTTACACGCTAAAAGTAACTAACCACTCGTACTCAGAGGTGATGTCTTTGTCTTTTTCATGACCATTGATCTTACTCTGTTCTCGCCCTTAATGGATAACTTTGATATCTGATAGTCACGTTTATATGAATGATTAAATATCTTTTACTTCTTTTTTGCTTTACAGGAACCAAATATCTTCTCAGAAGTAGCTTTCAAATATAATTTAGAAATGTTACCTTCGCAGTAAAAGACAATGAGTCCCCGCGCAAGATCACATTTCCAGTTCCCAACTCTCGCGAGAATCACGATGCTCGAAGCAACCTGATTGGTCCCTTGGGAGGGGAGCCATTTTTGTTGAGCATCCATTAACTACTAAGGCTAATGTGATTAGTCGTGAAAAATTTATAGGATAAATAGATTACATTATTTCATTGAGGGACGATAATAACTTCTCCTGCTGGCTGAATGGTCGACCATAGCCGCAGAGAATCAGGCAGGCGTTTTTGCTTCTATAATTTTATAATAGGCCCCATATTATCGATATCCCAGGAGCTTTGCCCAGCTCTGAATCAATAGAATTTCGGTGCGAGTAGAGATATCTAGATTAGTAGCGATGAAAAATATCACATAAGCTAAGTAGATAACCATTCCGGCACGCACAGTTAAGCTGCGTTTTTCACCCATTCTCTCTATCAATTATAAAAGTCCAACAATAAATATATGCTAGACTAAATCTAGATCTAAATCTAGACTGATATATATATATATATATATATATATATATATATATATATATANATATATATATATATAGTGAGAGAGAGAGAGAGAGAGAGAGAGAGAGAGAGAGAGAGAGAGAGACTAATATGCTTTGACTCAATGTGTGACATATTAGCGATACATATGGTGAGAATGAGTCAGTGGTCAATTTATGAATCCGCAGGAATTTGTTATCATTATGTATTTGTAGTTCAAGGGCTTTTTCTTTATTCAAGTTTACTTTATCATCATCATCATTATCATCTCCTTCTTCTTCTTCTTCTTCTTCTTCTTCTTCTTCTTCTTCTTCTTCTTCTTCTTCTACTACTACTACTACTACTACTGCAACTACTACTACTTCTTCTTCTCCGTCTTCTGCTTCTGCTTCTAGAATTAGCGGAGCTCACATTAACGATCAGATAAGATCATGAAAAGGGTTCTTGTCATACAATAGGAAGAAAAATAGGATAGGCACAATAAAGAGAAAGAAAGAAAGAAAGAAAGAAAGAAAGAAAGAAAGAAAGAAAGAAAGAACAAGCGATTAATTAATTCTATACAGCCTAGTTCTTTGTTCTCAAACCAGTCCCCCACTTATTGCATCTGTACGTCCTTTCACAGATATTCAAAGACAAAGCTACAATTGGCTATTACATTTCCTCGCTACACCGTGTTGGCTTAAAGAGAAGCTCAAAGGAATAAAAAAAACAACAACAATGTAATATTTTTTAAAAATTAAAAAAAACCACAACAATATATGTTCACACAGGCAATAAAATAAAGCACATACAATGCATGCATGCAGAAACTGTTATCTGACGGAAGTAACACTGTTGCCGAGCAGGATACGATCCACCTGTCGCCCCCCGCCCTGTGACTACTGAAATGGAGTTGCACACCTCAGGTGGCGCGCTTAATATTTTATTTCCTTTAATGCCTGTCGCACGCCTTTTGGTGCAGAGAGAGATTCCTGGTTGATCTTTGTCCACAGTCCTCGTACCTCATTGTCAGCCCGAAATCTGTTAACGAATTACTGATTGCTTCGATAGTTCACCCCCGACGCTCTATTCGTTTAAGTGTACCTCTAACTCTCCCTCTCCCTCTCCCCCTCCCCCTCCCCCTCCCTGAGCAACCTTTCTTAATTTACATAGACTGATTAATTATATTGATCATATCTTGAGTAATCTAAACATCAATTATAAACATATCTGTTTATATAGTATCTGTCAGAATAGATGATCCATCTAATACTCACAGGTTCTTCTTATAATTAATGACGGTTTTTTTCTAATATACCTATAATATACTGTGCGTGTGTGTAGGTTCTCGTGTGTGTACAGGTTTGTTAAATGATGTGTGTGTCTGATAGCAGTTTATGTATTTTAAAGCATTTCGAGCTTTTCGGGGGTGAGGAGCTATAAAAATCCTCTTTTTATTATTATTATTATTATGTACTAAATATGACAAGCTCAAGTTTGTGACATCGAGAGCGCCATGAAAAAAAAGAAGCCACGAATACAGACGAAATTTCACAAAAGACGTGTTGTTAGTTCTTGTAGCTGTGCCTTTTGGGTGTTTAAAGAATATCTGATCCACGGTTTGGATGTAAAAATTCAGAGAAGGCAACAATAGTTTGTAATGAGTGTATGTGAGAGAGAGAGAGAGAGAGAGAGAGAGAGAGAGAGAGAGAGAGAGAGAGAGAGAGAGAGAGAGAGAGAGAGAGAGAGTAAAGAAGAATGAACAGATGTGAAAGAATGGAAGAATGGTTTTGAACGTAAGCGAATAAATTGTTATTGATATAATATTTATTGTACTTGTTCATAAAATTTACTACTAGAGCAAGATGTTGTCTGAGCTTAAATAAAAAAAAATATTGTAGTTGTTATCGTCATTGTGTATCTAAATCTACTTCATGGAACAATATAAAACACTCATGAAGTTTACTAGACTTTGCAACTCAAATTCAAATTCAGATCTGCAAATCCTCACTTATTTCTCTGCAAGGTTTCGTCTCGACCAATGACAATATTTTATATAGCTCTTGAACACAGAACATAAAAGAAAAGAAAAAAAAAACTCAGCTCATAATACACCCACCTGAATATGAAAATGCCACATCTAAAAGAAGTTAGGATTTAAAGAGACAATGCAAAAAGTTGCATGGATTAAATATATTTCAAATGAAATTTTAACCTTAGATTTTTCCAGGTCTTTATAATATAATACTATGACTTGAAATCTCGTTTAACCGAATAAGTTAAACAAGAACTTTTTCAATCCAAATAGGTCATACTAATTATGGATTAAGGAAATGACTCACGACAAATTCGCATCGCCACTCTACTATTAACTGTCCGGCCAAACTGAACGCCAGCTTTCCGCAGAGACTGACAACTCCTGAATGTTTAGACCTCATTGTTTTAGAAGCCACAACGCTGCTCATGCCTTCGACAACAGAAGTCGTTGTGGTTTCCAATTTTTGCTTTTTCTGTTCCTTTCCCCAAACATTTGAGAACAACAAATAATTGTTTCATATTATGATAGGAAAACACTCCAGCCGAGTGGCATTACACAAATAAAATCTGACCAATCAGATCATCATATTATCGGAGCTTGATATTTCCTCTTCCGGTTTCCCCCCAACGCTGGGCCTGGCTAAAGAGATTCCGCTGCATGCCGGGTAAAACCCAGGACAGAGTCAGGCAGCCCGTGGGACATTACATCGTGTTTGATAACCTAATGACGTTACTGGTGTTAGAAGTCAGCCGGTGATCCAGCCTGTTTGCGGGCCGTGTTTAATCTAATACACGCATCGCATTATTTTAACGAGATTTTAATTCAGCGGGTCGCTTAATAAACTGGCCCGACCCGAAAATAGTTTGCCGAGCGGCTCCCTGTGCGCGTCCAAACCATCGGCGGCTTACATACTAATTTATTAAATGCAAAGAATGCAAATTGCATTAGAGTGGAGTAATTTGCACGGGGGCAGCTCGGGACCGAAGGAGACCCCCACGCCACCACCTCCGGGATGTTTGCCAACCACTGTCAGGGGACACTGCTCCTGTCGCTTCATCCCCGGACTTCCAGAGTTCTCTTCTCTCGCCAGCTCCGTGTGAGCTTTACGCCAGGGGGAGCTGCTGAGATATTTTGGTCCTTTTTTTCGGGCGNGGCGAGGCGGTGCGTTACTCCTGGCAGCTACCAATTTTCGTGTTAATATTGGTTAGAGAGAGATGGCATGTCTGTGTCTGTGGGCGGGAGGANGGGGGGGGGGGGGTAGGATATGACAAAAATCAGAATAGACACAAGCAAACCATCAAAATGACGAAGATAATTTGTCAATCAAGAAAGTGGTGCAGGCAAAAAAAGAAATAATAAAAACAGATCACCAGATAAACAAAAAAAAAAGACTGTCTGCGAGGTATACGAGGGTGGAGTGGCGAAGGGCGGGAGGAACAATTCATAAGTGTGAGACCATCATAACTGAACAAAATAATTATATAGAGATAGCCAGACAGAGAGACAGACAGACACTAAACAAACAGACAGACCAATGATCTGGCGAGACCAGGAAAAATGACCAAACATAGGCAGACCTTCATTACCATCATCCATCATAGCCAACTGGGCTGGGTGCAAGTCAATTTCTGTTCTACCCATGATGGATCCGACCATGGTCAACCAGTTTGCCTCTCACATACTACGTATGTTGGTGTTGGTTTTTTTGCAGAAGACCAAGACTGTACCTCTCACAATTATTTTGTTAACATGGGATTGGTTCCCAGCCAAAGATTTACTCGACTCCTGCCCACTAGGCGCAAAAAGATCCGCCCAATCCAGCAGAGGTCTGTAGATCTAATAATCGCAATCCATCAGGTGTAATTTCGATTTTTTTTTTCCAAAATTCCAAACTTCAAGTTTTCTTGTTTTTTTTTTCGAGGAGCTTGGGGCAGCCTCCACGGCTATATTGTTTTCTTTAGTATTTTATTGTTGATTCCCTTTATTTGTTTTCATTGTCTACAACAGGCATTTAGTCTGAGAGCAATATCACTATTTTCCTCAAGAATGGATTCCACTCTAACTTCCATCTCTTTCTCCCATGTCTTTCTTACTCTTCCCCTCCTGCTGCCTCTCCTCTCCATTCCTTTGCTCCTCTTTTACGTCCGGGTTGCCTCTTAATATCTCTCTGCGCTCTCTCCCTCAACTTTCTCCCTCAACCTTCTCTCTCTTCCTCCAATCTTTGCTCTCTCTAGCCGTCTCAGCCTCTCTCGCCCTTCCTCCCTCTCTTTCCCGCCCTTTCCTCTCTCACCCGCTCCATATTGTGTCTCTGATAGTCTCTTCTCCACAGTTTCTATCCCTTCCCTTCCCTCTCCCCCTAGTTCATCTTTCTTGCCCGCCACCCTTTGCTCTTCTCTAATCTTCCCAGTCTCTTCAGCCCTCTTACCTCCCTCTCCTCCCCCTCCCTCCATCCTTTTGCTCTTCTCCAATTGTCTCTGCCTTCAGTCTCTCAGCTCATCCCTCTCCTCTGACGCCCCCTCCTTTCCTCCATCCTTTTGCTCTTCTTTAATAATCACTGCCTCCACAGTCTCTCTTTTTCTCTCTGTTCCTCTTCCCTTCCTCTCTCCCTCCAATCCTTTGCTCTTTTCTAACCGTACCCACCTCCTTGGTCTCTGTCCGCCTCCTTGTTTCCCTCTCCCTTTCCACTTTCCCTTTTTCCTTCCTGTCTCCCTGCATCCCCTTGCTCTTATCTAATTGCCCCCGTCTCCTTGGACTCTTTCCCTCTCTCCCCCCTCTTTCCCTTTTTCCTCCCTCTTTCCTTTTCCCCTTCCTCTTTCCTTCTCTCCTCCCTCTTTCCTTCTCCCCTTCCTCTTTCCCTCTCCCCTCCCTCTTTCCTTCTCCCCTTCCTCTTTCCCTCTTTCTCCTTCCATCGCTATGTTTTTTTCTCTAATCGACCCCGCCTTCTTGGTCTATCTCCGGCTCCCTCTTTCCCTCACCCCTTCCATCTTGTCCTCTTTCGTCCCTCTCTCTCTCCATCCGTGTGCTCGTCTGTAATCGTCTCCCTCTTCTTGGTATCTCATTCTTCCCTCTTTCCCTCTCTTCTCTCCATCCCTATGCTCTTCTCTAATCGTCCCCGCCTCCTTGGTCTCTCTCCCCGAGCGGCGGCGGATGCAACCTGCGCGCATCAGCTAACCCAATTACTCTGAGACCCGGGCCCAAGTTTAATCAGATTGAAAGTGAACTAGATCCAATCCAACAGTCCTTCATTGAATACAGACAAGTTTGATGTTCGCCAGTCTCGTCAACCGTGCGGGCAGTTTGCCCCCCTTCTTCCTCCCCCCTTCTCCTCTCCCTCTCTCCCCTTCCCCCCACATCTGCAAGCATGTTCCTTTCTTAGCCTTCTCTGATACGTCCCTCTCCCCGTTCTTCCCGGTTCTTCCAATACTTCCATACTGAGCAGCCATATTTCGAGAAAAGAAACGTTTGTTCTTCAAGCGATGCGTTCTCTTATCCCCAGCCATTCCCAAAGCTGGCTAATCTGCACCATTGAAGTATTTAATATCAATTTATGAATTTGTTTTTTTTTAAATGATTCGTTGTGGACGCGCATTTTTTTTCGCTTTTTTTTTCAGCACTAGACTATTTGTTTTTCAATCCAAAAACTACAAAAGATATCTTTTAAAAAATTCGATAAATTAGACCCTTGGAAATTTCGTCAGAATGATACATATAACATTTCATTCCAATCGACTGAGAAATTAAAAACTAGATATGCATTTACTGGCTGAAAATGTGGAATTGAGAAATCACATCTGAAGATTTGTTTTTAAAACATAAAGCTGGCAAAGCATTTTAGAAGTAATTTCACCCTATTTCATGCCTAATAAGTATGCGGGGACCTTCCTCCTCAGTTCTGTTCTCTGTTAGAGCCTCTATTCCGGCCTCTGCACGCATATTATTCTACATATTTCTTTCTCTTTCAACAAATACTCTAGTCGAATTTCTGTCGATATATTATGACGTAAACACATATAAGCTTTCGAATTTGCCCCCGTTTTCGTATTATCGTACTTTTTTTTTTTTTAGCATTTGCTTTATGTAATAAGGCCACCGAATACCCTTAAACACATATCAGTAGAATTACTGGACATTTTAGGGTATATATATAAAGACACATCCGATTTTCGTAAATTTTAAAATTTTGTTCTATGATATATACACCAAGAAATCAAAGAAGAAACATCTTTAGCGATTATTGTGGGATTCCCGACACAGCACAGCAGATAATTGACCAGCTGGAGTAACACCGAGAAGAATTTTTTTTGAGATACATGATTTAGAAAAAGTGATCAGGATGTGAAAACAACTCAAATTTGGTTTCAGGTATATTTTTCTCATGTAGAGAAATGGCTAACCTTCCCCTTACCCCCACCCCCCTCCCTGAAAAAAAAATAAAACCACCCAAAATCCCAGAACATCTTAGATGGACATTTTCAAAGAAAAGTCGGATTTCAGGACACCTCTTCCCCCCCCCCCNATACTAACTATAGCATTGCATCAGAGCGATGATTTAACCCTCTAGTGCCCAGCACTATTTACAGTGGCACAAAAAGTCCGAGCTCCAGTTTTTAGATCAATTCTGGATCCACTATGCTGGAACAAGCATCAAAATGATAATAATGATAATAATAATAATGCGGTTTATAAGTCTCATATCCAGGCTAATGCCCGCTCATGCGACCTCACACTATTCTGATCTTGGTTTGCTTTTTCTTTGTTCCATGAAATATATCAGATCTGATACGCTGGGCACTAAAGGGTTAAGCAATAGTTATGTAAACAGAGCTCCAACTGTAGATACACAAAATCTTGATATTTTGTATAATAACAGTTAAACTCATGTTAGAAAGTTGAACAAATAGGCATCTGGCGGAGGGCATTCAACTTCAGATTTGGAAGAAAACTGGATTTGCGGTCTACTTGTGACCCCCATTACTTTGAAATATAATATCAGCATCATGGACACTTTTCTTGCCACAGCGTTAAATTTTCTGCCGCAAAATCAGCTTACTCAATGTCTTCTTTTTTTTGGTTTTTTTTTTTGGATGATTTGCTGTTTATAATCCGCATTATGATTATCTCTGTTTACATGGAAGGAAGATGGCAACTTCGAAAAACTCAGCTATTTTACCTCAACCTCTCTCTGTGAGCTATCCCAGGGGCACATAAAAATGCTGCTCCGCAGTATACATATATATATGTTAATCCACTGTCTTCCAGAGTGAGCTGTTAATGTAGTCAAAGGAAAGATGTGTTGAGCTACACATTTGATACTGTGAAGGTAACTCAAAATGAAAGTAGAAAATTGTTAGCAGCCAGAACTATTCTATTGCTTCCCTATAAACTCCTATTCCAGTTCCGGTTTCACCGTTATGAAGTAACATTAATCAATAATCATAACTACACATTTGTTTCTATTACTTTTAGAAATACTTTCATATTTAAAATGTTGGTTATTTTGCAGTTACTGTTTCTAATGCCTGGCAGCAAATCGCCCCATTAGGTGACTTCCAAAAAATAAAAAGTAATGCTGCAGTGTATGATATTTTAGCCACGTTCATTCTTAAGAGATAAGCCTGCCGTGAAGCTCTTCAATATAAATAACCAATTGCAGCGTTGTCAAAGGGACACTGAAAGCAGCGTTGTGCATATGGTTTGTTAATTTACATCCGCCATTATCATTGTTATTTTTTTTATGCTGTTGTTTATTTTTTAGGTTTAAGTAATATATTTTTGGATGCTCATATGCCATGTTGTCATGAGCTATTAAACTTTTTTTTAATCTTGAATCTTGCATGCCATCTACTATATGCGATTTCATTGACAAAAAAAAAAAAAAAGCCATCCTACAGTATACGCTTTTGTCGAATGTCATCACCTGACAGTACAGAAGGCATATTTTGTTAACGCCTTCGCTACGTATGACGGACATGAACCTCCTTTTCCCTTGTTACAAACAGTTCTTAGATGCACCGATAAGTCCCAGAAATGGCATTCCCATGTCGTTCCAAGAATGTCCATACGTCCTACATTATTGTTTTTTCCATACATATAATGAACTAATCCTTCAGTACAGACCGTTGAGCTCATAGACGCACCGGTAGGTCCTAGAAGTGGTATTCCCATTTCGTATCAAGTGTGTCCATAAATCTACTCTATTGTATTTCCTATATACTGAACTATTCCTTCCGTACAGGCCGTTGAGCATATGAAAATTTCCTGACATCAGCACTTGAAAAACATGATGTATCCTAGAAACCACTGTCATGTAAACTTTCGGTGTCTACAAAGATTGCTGAGTAAACAATGGACATTTCGTTAGTGTTGAGGCATAACTTTATATTCCATAAATTATATGTGATCAAATACAATGTTTAGTACATCGCTGTCTTCAGTATTTAGGTCGGTTCCGATGGCAGTATTGAAATCTTTGAAAGTGCTCGAAATCAAAGGAAGTAATCATTTTATGAGGAATTGGGCCCTTTTATGCGACTAAATCTATATTGTCCTATTTATATTGTGGATTACTCCCAATATCATACCTGAGCCTAAAAATGCGTCTGACCAAAACAGGATCTGACCAAATTGGCATCATAGTCAAAAGTGACAAGCTGCTCTCTGATCATGTTATCACCTTCATATACAGTTTCACAAGTGGAAAGAAGGAAAAAAAACAACACTATGATCGTCTAGTAATGGACAGACACCCTTCTGGAAACCGTTTAACGGGCCACACATTTGGTTAGAGAGCGGCAAGCCAGGAGAACAATGGATTTGACGGTTATGCTGATGTATGGCGTGGCAAACTGAAAAACAGGATCGGGAACAAGTGTGAAATAAACCAGTCTGACCTTTAGCTGGTCGACCCAGCCAGACGCCTGGTGTGGCGGGACCATAAGAGGGAAAGACAGGCGGAAATAGAGACCGGTGCAAGCGATCGCGCCGGCTGTAATTCAATCAAGTCCATAAATGTTTTAATGCAATTATGGTCCAATACTGCCCTGATTATAGATATGAAACAATGATGGCAGCTAAATTATTTATCTCTCAATCGCCCGCTAATCTAATACATTTGATAAAGTACAGTGACGCGCGCGCTTCCCTGCAGTGACATAATGGAATTTTGGGAGTCCCCGCGGGCACCAGCCTGCCACACACGGACACTGACCGCGCGCGCTGTCCGGCTGGCGCGTGCGGAGAGAGGATTTGAGCGTGAGGATGGATGTGGGGGTAGTCGGCTGGGAGGAGTGGGGAAAAAGGGGAGGGTGGGTTGAAAGAAAGGAGGGAAGGTCATTTTGAATGGTGCTAAGCTGCAGACGAAGGGAGGATTAGAGACCCAGCATGGCCTATTACTGATGGTGCTAGTGATTGTGGTGGTGGGCGAGGTAGTGGTATTGGTAGAGGTCATGGTGAAAATGACGATGTTCTGTCCACTTATTGATATAGAGGGTGGAATTTTGTTTTTGTTGCTATCTTTGGCGCTGTTGTCTTTCGCTGTTGTTGTTGTTGTTGTTGTTGTTGTTGTTGTTGTTGTTGTTGTTGTTGTTGTTGTGTCATCTTCAAAGGTTTTGTTGTTACTTTGTTGTTTGTAAAGGTGGAAACTGAATTTGTATTATGCTGCAGCTTTGACTTTTCCATTTGTTTAGGAGTCGAAGTATTATGTGATGATGATGATGATGATTTTATCTTTGAAAACTGACCCTTTGCCTTCTCCCTTTACATGTTTTCCTTATTTCCTCTGGTGATCATAGAGACTAAAGGCACGTCGTTGCGATAGGTCTCTGCCTGTGACAAGGACCACTCATTTCGCAGTTCATTAGTCTGGTACTGATCATGCTAGAGGAAAACAAAACAAATGTCTTCAACTTTTGTATATTGTACAAACTAGATCGCCATCAAACTAATGGAAAACGAAAAGACTCTATTGCTAGCAGGGGCAAACCGCACAGGCATGTCTTTGCCCTGCACTTTATTTTGGAAACTGGAGTTTGTATTCTGGAAAGTATTTGCTGTGTGGATGCCACAAGAAGGAAAGTTCGGACGAACTCGATTTCGCCGTCAGTGAGTGAGCGTTTGTCAATGTTCTAGCAAAGAAAAGGGGGTAGGGAAAGGACTTAGTTACGGGGGAATCGAGCGCACCAAAAGAGGTGTGACTTTCCCATACGGCGACTGACATGAAAACGTGGTAAACTGTTCTGTAGGTGACACTAAATACAGAAAAAAAAATATCGGTAGACAGAAACGAGAGAATTCAAATGTCCAGTCAACTGATCTCTTTGCCATATTAGGTATTTTCAGTTCCGTCACGTGACTAAGATATTGTCGCTTACAGTTGATTTGTTTCTATGCTCTGCATACATCAGGCTGCTGTTGATGAATGGCGAGAAAACCAATTATACGAAGAACATGTGAACAAGCCAGCGTATGAGAATCAATCCTTTGGTCAAGTGACAGAACTGAAAATGCCTAATAGTGACATCATACATTTCGAGAGTCGCACAAAAGATGTTAAGATGACGAATTTACGGAGGGGAGAGGGAGGGGGGAAAATCTAAAAATTATTTGTAATCTTTAAAAGTTCAACTTCTAACTCATATTTTAACACCAGAAACAACGAAGTGAATTCTGCTCATCTGTGCAGGGGAGGTAAATCAATGTACATGTGGGGAATTAGGCGAATGCCATAATTAAGAGATAGTCATCACAACAACATAATCACCAACATTCAGCTTCAAAATGCACCGTTCAGATATTCTTGTATTCCTTTTTTTTTATAAAACTTGTTTTTGTTTTAGTTGTTGTTGTTTTTTATTTCTCCTTTTTCATACTTTCTGAACTGTTGGTATGTATTGTAATGTGATTGGCCTCGGCCTAAATAAACTTGAACTTGAACGTATACTTTTTGTCTAGAATAAAGTTATAAGAGAGATAGTTTCTTGGGGCCACCCGTCTCCACCCCGAGACTTCCGACAACGGCCCTGATATTGGATCGGACTGGGTCAAGATAACTCATAAATACAATTTAATATTATGAGCTACATTCAACAAATTCTCAGCGAAACACAGGTTTTGTGTTTTACAAGCGATGTCTGTTTGTCTCAGCTCAACTGATTTTCCGCCCACTGTGCTGGCGAAGTTTAGAATTTCATTCATAATTACATCTCAGAACCTCTCAGATTGCATTCTAAAATGACGTAGACTTGATCTAGGGCTTGTGCGTGACTGAACTGACTTCTGACCAAATGTTAATAATAACTAATTCTAAATCTAAAAGCTTGGCCAATTAGCAGTGGCAAACTTCGTAAATCGTCAGCGACTTACAAAAGAGTTTTGAATAGCAAGTCACCCAGGTTCCCTTTAATAATTCCAAGGAAGATCAGTGACCAATATGGCGACCAGTTGGTCATCCATCAGTCACAAATACAACCAAAAGTTATTGTTGTTGTTTTTTTAAATCAACAACAGCAATAGCAACAATAACAACAACTAAACAACAACAACAGCAGCAGCAGCAATAACAACAACAACAACGACGACGACGACGACGACGACAACAACAGCAACAACAACAACAACAGCAACAAGAGCTCTCGAAGCTATACATAGTGCAAGAAGTGCTACTGAGCGAAAAGTCATTACGCGACTTAGAGTCTGTCTGTAAGAGCTACATTATATGGCAAAAATTTTGCAAGCGGAGGCAAAGGATTTGCCATCACTACCCCATCGTATGGGAACACAATCAGGATAGGATAATAATATAATATATCATTATTCATATACACTGCGAAGACAAAGTTGTCAATGGAGTTTTCATCTAGATTAATGTTGTAGAGACAGGATTAATCTACAGAAATGTCTGATCCGATAAGTCAAAAATAAATGAGTCTTCGATGTGAACACGGTAAAGGAGGGAAGCCATCATATCGTAAACTAATCTGTGTCTCTCAGTTCTTTGAGGCATTATGAAGCAAAATTAGCCATCGTTAATTATACTGATGCAAAGATTCTACGACGGAACCTGGTATGGTGATCGTCTGTATACTGCGATCCCCTGCAGCGGCGCAGAGGTGAGAAGATTTCAGGAATCACCGTTTAATATTCCCCAATAAATTTAACTTTTACCTCACGACCACTCCGTTAGGGTTACTTATTTTAGAGTTTCTCGGCCAAACATGGAATATGAACGCTTTCTTCCAAGTTTGGAAAGGCCTCATTGGTCTTTTCAGTGTGTCATTCGCAAGCCCAAGCAAGTGACCAAGGTATATAAACTTAAAAACCAAAGATAATATTTTTCCCTTTACATCTCTCACCCCCCCCCCCNTCTCAAAACAAGTAAGCAGCAAACAAACAACCTAACGCCTGCATAAGGACCCTGTCTTTCATTAGGGGCACAAAAAGTGCTTGCTCTCTCTATATATATTTTACTGAGCTCCAGAACTGCTGGGAGCGGGGTTGGAGGAGAGCAACACGAATGGTCGATTTGTATCGAGAAGGCAGGTGTAAAATGTGCTTGGGAGAGGGGAAGAGGGGAGGGAGATAACCATATTGAATCAAAAGGTTAAAAGTAGCCGGGTCGGGGGTGGGGATAGAGGTATATTCCTCATACAGTGTTCCCATATATCCCTTACAACATACTTTACCAGTATGCCTTCACAAAAATCAAGCCAGTGTCGCCATTTTAAGGCTTCGCCATCCGTCAGCATCTGGAGCACCCTTAGATCAACAGCTCTATCGTCCTTCTCTTTCACTGTGTTGCCAGATCAGATTTTGTGAAGAAGCTAAACCAAGGTTGAAAAGGGGTCTTAAAACACTGTCAGAATCGTCGAAAATAGCCAAAGATAGCCAGCTTTTTGGAAACTAGAATGTCATTTTTTAAAAAAAAGAGACCTCATCTCAGCTCCGTGTGGGTTTTGAGTTCTCTTGGCTCGAAGTTTTCTTGGTCCTCATCTTCAATGACAAATACATGTTGTTTTCATTTGGAAATGATGAGAACATGGATAAAAATTAGATGAAATGTCAACGCCTAGAGATGACCAGATGTAGCCAAAGAGCCATGGAATGGAGAAAAAAAAAACGCGCCAAGGAAGCCCTCCATAATCTTGCCTGGTCAAAAGAATGGCCAAACATGCTGAATAGTTGAGGTGCAAAAGCAGGTAGAGTAAAACCGGCTGTCTCGTTATACATGGTGTGTATCGAATATTGAATGAGTAAGGACTTCGTTCGTTTGGTGGTATTATTGCGCAACCGCAATATTCGGAGGCTGGCTTTCGCTGGTTGAACATTTAGCGGCACTTATTTTCTGCCTAGAGCAGGCTTCCCTTTTCGTGTATTCCTAAACAATATAAAAAATATTGTCACCCTGGATCAGGAACATCAAGCTATCATCTCATTCTCAAAATGGCTTTTATCGCATTTTGGATCCCAATCCTCCAGCTGTAGTCTATGAACCATCTTGATGTCTTCTTAGCTAAGGTATTCTAAGCTGTCAAGATTTTAGAACATTCTAAAATGCATAAACTATGCCTATTCGGCAGACATTCTTGCAGTACGAGTGGAAATCAGATCATATGGCAGGAAATGACGCAAAATGTTATGGTCTGGGCGACATTTTTTTTACTTAGGAAAATGTAGGGAGGAAAGATGGATGTTCATCTGAGATGTGGAATAAAATTCTTGTTTTGTTTTCTTTTCATCTGGATTATATTGAATTATTAAAACACTGCAGCCACTGTTTAAATCATGGGCGTAACTTCTTGTGATCCACCTGCTCATAACAGCTGTCAGTCTAGAGAATTTTGTGAGCTACACCTGCAGGAAACAGGACCTGAACAATTAACTCTGCAAAACAGATGGTGTGTATTTTTGGTTGGCTGTGACAGTGAAAGATAATACACTTCATTATTATTATTATTATTGTTATTATTATTATTATTTATATTATTATCATTATCGTTGTTATTATTATTATTAATATTAGCAAGCTATGCACACGTTTGTATGCGTAGATATCATCTGAGCTTATTTCATGGCCAAGCGTTCAGTTTAGTACTGTACCAGGAATTAATAATCTCCCTGGTTTAGGGTCTCTTCAGAAGAGACCTGTTAGCCATTGCCGACTGCAAATACTGGAGATAATAATATGGTTGCTTTCACACACAGCCACAATCACAGAAATGTAGCGCTGCGGAGGTTTTGAGTAGCTGGCTCGGCAGCTAGTGGTTGCCACTCAAAATATCACTGTTCTTTGCGATTCTGCAGCCACACGACAACTTTAGTAGCACGATCGTAGCGAGACTACAGCAATGCTGATGCCCGACTCTTAACTCATTCTAAAAACAGATATCCTTCTAGGTCTATGTTCATTATGATTTCTAGACATGAAAAAAGAGCAGTTTATAATAATATATTATTGCGAAACTCAGGAAACCACGGGTAGAAAATGCGTTAGTAGTGTCACTTAAGTTTGTATGTAGAGCTACAAAGACGCATTAAAATTTTAGCAGTGCCATCGACGCTCGTGAGAAGCCCTGTTAGAACGGATATAAGCTACTTCTAACAAACCACAAAGCAGCGCTGCGAGTGTTACGGTCCGACAAGTCACGCTCCTCAAATATCCATTGGAATAAGAAATAGAAAGTCCAGCAAGGCATACTCATATTCAGAACAAAACTTTAACAACCATGTCTCAGTCTCAGTACTCTTCCTGCAACTTCAGAGAGACGGCACTTGAAACATTGTCATCCTGATTCGTTTATTCAGTCTCTCATGCCCATATTTGTGACGATAACAAACATAAAGAGATAAAAATATGCCAGTGGAAGTTTTCCTTGGTGTATTATAATCTTTGAGAGAGGACAGTTCATTTTACAAGAGCCGGAATGATCCCGATGTTTTGTCCTTGCTCTAGAGGTTGTTATTGTTTTGTAGTTTTGGAGAGAACTCTGACGTCTTATTGCCAACTTCACACTGAAAACAAGTGCAAATGAGAAAAAAACCTGAAAATAATGGAAAAGTGCACACTCGTGACTCGTAGAAGGTCTCTTATAGAATAAGAAGAACCTCAGGTCTAATCTGAAAGGATAAAGTTTTCATTTGTTTTACATGTAAATTTAGTTATTCATTATGACTTCCACACTATACACTTTACTCTCCCTTTCTTGCCCTTACAAATAAAAAGGCTTCTGGCGAGCGTACGAAAAATCACCTGATACGGACTCCAGTCTTATTTCAGTATTACCTCCATGTTATTGGCTAATGTTCCCCATCCCACCTACCTGCTCCCCCCCG
>JAWQUT010000240.1:271597-289097 GCA_033807755.1 Ellobium chinense
TTTTTTTTTTTTTTGTAATTGTTTGTAATTGTTATGGTTGTTGCAGTAATCCTTGCAATATGTACAGTTAGGCTATGCTGGCATTTATCCCTTTTATTTCTGTTGCCACAAAGTGATACGTGACTTAGAAAGGTTAATAAAAGTTTATGAAATGAAAAGAAATGTGGTAGAAGAGGTCGAATGTATTATGGTAACTAGCACGGTCTGGGAATACATAATAAAACTTGTTAAAAACTTCTTAAAATTTTTTAATTAAGCGGTCTTATTAGAAGAGGAGTATAGTCATTTCATGTTTGCTTTACACAGCGTCAATGGCAGCTCGTTGTTTAGTGCAATCCATTGGTAAAGAAAATATAGGATTTTAACTTTAAGACAAAAAAATGGAACAAATAACCAAATAGCCAAAGAAATGATTGGGAGGTGGTGTGGGGGCATGGGGGAGGAGGCGTTATGGGGTATCACGATTATAATTATCTATAATTTTAATCAGAGGGTTTGGGGGGTGATGGGGTTGTACTGGTTGTTTTGAAGGCCACGAGCCGCCGCTGCACAGTGCTATTATATAGTCCTCTATGAGTGAGCAACTGGGAAGTGTGTTAGGGTCACGGGTAAACACTCGGCATATACGTGGAAATTAATAAACATTTTTCAGGCAGTAGATATTTAAAATTAATATTGATGTGAAGCTATCTCTCCTACTGTGTAGTTAAGCACATTCAGCTTGCAAGCTGAGAGGAGGTGGGTTCGATTCCCGATACGAACATAAATAAAATAGTGTTAAAATTTTCAGCATTTCTTCTCTAAATTTATCGTTCAAGTAATTTGATGAAATCCCTTGTGGCACACTTTTCAGATAACATCAGATCGGGCTTATATTCCTCCTCTCTTAATGATAATGAATAGAAGAATATTATTATGCTTATTGTTATCACCTGGCATCATAATAGGAACGTGCGAACGCTACTGATTCTTCGGTCTACAGCCAATTTAGCACTCAGTTAGGTACAACATCGACTTCCACAAAATGAATTATACATATATCGAGGGGTGCCTGCGCAAAGACCGTATCATTATATGAATTTTTAAGAGAGATGGGATCTTTGCGCATGTTTTGGTAAATTTTTTGATGAGTGTTTAGGCCTGCTCAGATGACTGTGTTGGAATTGATGAACGTGTTTAAAGAAATATTTAGAACACAGCATTTTGTGTAAAGGAAATTAAATCTCATTATGTTCATAAATTGGGTTGTACAAGATTGCGTTTTTTCTTAAAGTCTCACTATTGTGGAATACGACTTACGTCAACACGGACAACTGAGAACTTGCGCATCAAAGATGGGATGTCCTACCATCGAGTGAACTACAATAACTCGCATGTTGAACGCTGTTAAGGCTGCATTCTGCACCGATGCACTAATATAAATTTTGGATGGTAAAAGATCTCACTGTAAATGCGCAAGCTCTCTAAGATGACGAAGAAAAGAGGACGACTTTATGAGTTCTCAAAATTATGAGACAATTCTCTTATAGCTATTGCAAGACGCCAAAAAAAATGCTTGGTTTAATGTGAAGCCCGTTCTGATGCCCAATATTGGATACTCATTCATAAAGACGGAAGTACTGACATCACTTCAGTAACGTAACGTTTCATTGTCCAGGTGACAGTCTGTTGTTTATAGAGAGAAGGGGCATTTTTTTTTAATGTATATCACATGATATGTAAAAGATATAAGTCATCAATATGAAGGGAATGGGGACTCGTATTATTCTTCTGATATAATTCCTGATGTTAGTAAGACTTCCAAAAAGGTTGAGCTAAGCTTTAAGCATGCTCTCATAGCTGTATTTATCAAAGGCCAAAACGACATAAGTTTTTGAGATTAAAAACAGTGGGGTACACAAGAGACTTAGTGTTATCACCGAATAGGATATTCCATTTAGAAAATTCGGTTAAATTCGTCATTTCGGTACTTTTTTTTTGACATATGTCACGATTATTATTATACTAACTACTTCCAAAACACCACGTATCTATTGTCTATAGTGAGTTCGGTGGTTATGTTTTGCACCCTTGGCGGCCATGTTTTGGTCCGAAGGCTACCTTTTGGGCGCTCAAGAAGGCGGTAAATAAAATGAACTGGACAAAATAGACTAGATGCGGAATATTGGAATAGTAGCGACAGCAGTGGTAATCTGAATCAGACGGTTGGCGACAGGAAGAGATTTTTCTCTCCATGGCAAAGAAACTCCCCTGATACTAAAGATTTTTATATTAAAACCTTAATAAGCTTGAACTATAGAGGCCACCCAGCGCTAACTTTGTTCGCTCCATCTTATTAGCTGAAACATATTAATTAATTATTCCTTTTTTTTTCAGTCTGGGCTTGTTAAGAGTCAATTTCTTAAAGGCAGAGAGAAAAAAAAATAACAAAAGAAACAAAAGAAAAAAGTACACTGGGACCAGAAGATATTACTACAAAGAGAGTTTGTGAGGGGATGTAATCCGATTTTAACAGAAGACAAAAAGCGTGGGGCTAGGCTTTACTGATCTGGCCAGAGATCACATCTTTTCATGATACTTAAGTCTATTTTTTTTTCTCTATGAATTCTACAGTAAATGGAGATAGAAACGATATTCCACTGAAAGATTTTGTTTCAGAGATTAAATTTATCAAAAGAGAACAATTACATTAAAAACTAAGTTTTAAGGTAGTTATTCTCTTTTGTGACATACTCAGTATGATTTAATATAATATAATATTAACAGTACATGCTTGAATCTGGAGAGAGGAGAGAGAAATTTTGATAATTATTATACCATGCCTTGTGACTTATTAGATTTTTATTATGCCACAAGATTTGAAACGATAAAGACACAGGGAGAATGACTGCCAGGAAAGATGGAGAGAAGCAAAAAACATCGACAGTATCGTCTGGATACGAGACTTACGCGTACATAATAGACTTCATTGTTGTTATTGCTGTTGTTGTTGTTGTTGTTGTTGTTGTTGTTATTGTGTGTTGTTGTTGTTGTTGTTGTTGTTGTTGTTGTTGTTGTTGTTGTTGTTGTTGTCGTCATCATGATGATGATGATTATTATTATTATTATTTTCAATAAATCTTTAAAAGCCATTTATAAACTCATCTACTCATATTACTATTACGAACGCTGAACAGAACTAAGAAAAGTTAAAGGACCCATCAAAGAACAGAAAAAAAGTCCGAGTTTTAAAAAAAGCAAAGAGTCCCTATTCAGAATATACTGAAACTAATCTGAGAAGTAATTTTGTGCAAGGAACCTTTTTACTAATTAAAAGAAAAAGACAGATATTAAACTAGACTCGGCCTATATTATGCCGACATTTCTTAAACGCCTGAACTAAAGCTATTGATTTTGTGCAATAGAAGTATTCATGCACTGAGGCAATGCTAAACTTAGGTAAGTTTATGACAAGAAGACTAGAATAATAAATACCGTGAACTGACAGCAAAACTTTCCCTGTATCAAGAGGAACTCGATTCGTCAATGCACTCAATAAGTACAAGTCTACAGTCTGTTATGGGACAAAAATAGATCTGGGGCAACAACTGCTCTGAACTGATTGTAATGTCCCAAGTTATATTATATTGTAAGGGTTCAAAGAGTTGATATCTCATTTCACTTTCGCCTCCACGTCTTCAAAAGAATAAAGAATGCTATCAAACATCTAGTCACTTCGGGGTCGATTCATTTCTGTATTTATTTAGTTTCAGCCTCCCTCTGCCATTACCTACAGAATTTTTTTAAAAAATCTACAGAAATACTAATAGCCTGTTCCTGGCTGTATCGAAACGTCATTATCGGCAAGAGATTGGTGCTCTCAATATGCAGCGATTAGCACGAAGCAACACGCAGTCAACAAGCACGGCTACCATAGACCCTCCCGGGAAAAACAAAAATAATGTGATTCACATGTGTGGCATTCTTTATAGGAATTCGTGCTTCGGTAGGCCTGGATTTTTATTAAGTGCCACTAGCTTCCAACTAATGTGGCGTCAGTCTGCTATTGATAAAACAAAAGCGACCTGATAGTTGCATTTGATATTCGTTCAATTCCCGCTCGTCTTATCAAGGATGCAATTTCATTTTTGTTGCTAATTCGGAGCAGGGTTGCCAGATTGGGCTCTCTCCGAGCCAAATATCGGATTTTTTGGCTCTTTTTTTAAATGCCCTTGGCTTCAAGTAACTGGTTCTTGGGCCCATTTTTTGGCTTCAGTAAACTTCAGTCAATCTGATTAATTCCTTTTACACTGTTCTCAAACTGTTTGATATTTCAAGTTATCGAACCTCTGACATAACTGCCTGATGAACACGAATCAAAGAACGATCTCAAAACTGTTTCATTTAACAATAGTTTCTAATGTTGCTTTTTTAACGTATGTAGAATAATTTATTATAACTATAATACCCACATGTATCTGCTACATGGACAGTTATAGTCAATATCTTGTCTTTTCTCTAAATTTTGACCCCTAGTCGGCCTTTTCCAGACATGTTTGGTTCACTTTTGGCTCTGTTCGTAAGCGATTTGGCTCCGGCTCCAAAAGAAGTCTGGCAATCCTGATACAGAGATGAAAGCGAAGTGAAATCGGATCCACTCTGTATGAGCCTCGGATCTACATGTATATTGTCTTTCATGTTTAGACAAGTGGTGGTTAATGTGGATATGACTTCTTGCAAGTCTTTAAACCCCCTGAAGAGAATAAGGTGGGGTCTCCCAGTGATGTAATCTGAAAGGAAATACAGTCATTAAATTACAGTATATATTATAGATTTTATTATGTTATTGTATACATTTACGCTTTGTAGCTCATCCAGGGGTGCCCTTTTATGCTGTATATTTCATTAATTCGTAATGCACGATTTTTTGCTTTACTCATGCATTTTAGAACGACAATGCAAATAATGAGTCTGATTTGTTGGTTGGTTATTTGGTGGTATTTATTGTTCCCTAGAGCGAGTTTCCTGCAGCTGCCTTGACAAATTTAAGTTCACTGGTTATTTCGGTATTTATTGTCACTTAGAGCGAGTTACCCACTGCCCTTTAAAAGGTATAAGCTGGCTGGTTATTTGGCGATTTTTTATTGTTTTTAGAGCGAGTTTCCCACACTCCCCTTAACAAGTGAAAGTTAGCTGGTTTAACTGCGGTATTTACTGTCTCTTAGAGCGAGTTATGCCCATTAAAAAGTATAAACTGGCTGGTTATTTGGCGGTATTTAATGTTTTTAGAGCAATTTACCCACACTTTCCTAAACAAGTCTAAGTTGGCTGGTTATTTAGCGGTATTTTAATTTTACAACAATAATACAAAAAGGACTTTACCTAAGAAAAGGGGAAAAAGTACTGCTTACAGGGAAACAAGAAAAAAGAAGAGCGAGAGAAGAACTGTCAATATTATTTCCCACATTTATATCCCATAGAAGACAGGGACAATTCAAGTAGTACAGTTTACATAACTCTGAAGCAACACATCAGTTAGCCACACCTTTACATTTCCCTATTCTAACCGATAGTATATTTTGCCTCCCACTGTCTCCCTCTTTTCACACATCCATCCATGCTCTATCTTTCTCACTCTAAAACTCATTGTTTCCAATTAATATCACATTTTGAAGTTACTGATAATTATAATAAATTACGACTGGACCATGGAATAACCGTTACTTTTTCGAAGCAGCCCACAACCCCTTTAAAAAGTATAAGCTGACTGATTGTTTAGCGAGATTCATGTACCCCTGGTGAACTTTAGAGAACTCCAAACAAGCCAAACTGATATCTAATCTAGACGGAAAGCATCAGGAAATTAAGTTCCATTTTATGTATCGGTGAACGACATAGAATCGGTCAACTATACTGACGCTTAAGCAACAGAAACGAATGAGTGTATGGATAAATTAATAAAATAGTTTGTTGGGGGGTTTTATACGAGAAGAAGAAACACATCATCTAATTCTGATTCTAACCTTCTCTCCTTTCTCCTCACATCCCACCAAACCTATTCAAGGGGAAAAAAGTTTAATACAAAACGTTGGCACATAGCCATTCATGCTTTTTCAAACACCCCACGAACATAGAACATTTAAGAGTAGTTGCAAATAAAAGCTTAAAGCACTGAAGTTTGCATTATACCTCTAAATAATTAATCCCTGTATACTTCTGTTACAAAGAATCATTCCTTCCCGCAGCTGAGATCACCCGACATCGAAGTTTTTTTGAGATATAGAAGGTGGACGATATCAACATTATTTCACCTTAACGAGAAAGAAAGTAATACTATACCAATACATAGCAGAAATAAAGCAAAGCGGGTCACTGCTCGTGTGGTCGTAACCGGATGTGGCACGACCGATAGATCCGATCTCGCTTTATTGTAATCCGCTTAATCTCTTTTTGCGTCTAATCGTAATTATTGTTGTCTAGAAAATCACACAAGTTGTAAAATAAATTTTCTAGGACGACAGTGTCATTTAGTCACACCTTATTTAAATCGCAAATGTTATTATGCTGGGTTGCGACTAAACGGAGTAGATTGTGCTTATAAATTATGGTTATTTTCTCTATAAATAGAATCATATGATATACGTATAACAAAAATGAACTTCACATAACAGTTATCTCATCATTACTTTATTCTAAGTTGGGCCTTCTTCAGGAACATTCAAATCAACAACACATTGAACAAAGAAAAGATACGGGTTCCGAGCAGTTGTTTTTGCACACACACAAAAACAAATCACACAAAAACAGTAAATAGCCTGTATTTAAAAATAGGAATTAGGCCTTCGAGGAAATTAACAGTAAGAGTAAAAGTAATGGTCGTTTTATTGGAAGTGGTGTAGTTGAAGAAAGAGAGGAAGAGTGAGGAAGAGAGAGAAAGCGGGAGAAGACGGGGAAAGAAAGGGAAAACGGGAGTGAGAGATAGTGCGAATGACAGTTAACGAGTCAGTGGTTAGGGAAGCTGAAAATATCGTGTTAGATAATTCATTCGCAAAGTGAGAATACCCTGCATATTCAGAGTCATACATAATTCATATGGAATTGATAAAAAGACATATGAGAAATATTTCAAGAGTCTCTCCTAGTGATACTGAACGGATATCGAAAGGAAAATCAACTCCCATAAGAATGATTCTGCATAGTCAGTGATATTGGAAACTGATTCGATATTGTCGAATGAACAGTATGTTGACATAGTTGACTGGTCATAGATAATTTCTTGTATCTTTCCGAGCCGTGGTTTTAATCAGTTTCGCTTAATTGCGACCCAACGGGGAAAAAGGAAAATAAGTTGCGATTAAATGGAAGGTACATTTAGCCAAAGCTACTTGTTTTCGAATTTTGCAGAAGAAACCTTCTTTTCCCTCTCAAAAATGTTGCAATTAACATAAAACTTTAAAAAAAAATCCACAAAGGAGTTGGGCAGATAGGTAAATCGATCATATCACACTTCATGTGTGTTTGAAAAAAAGAACGTTCAACAACATGCATTCAAGCCGAAGCAGTACAAGTGCCGCTGGCATTCTGACGAAATATCTACAGCACGTGACCAGTATGCACATATTCGTGATAGTGGTGTAACTACAAAATATGCAATGGAGCCAAAACTACCCCTTCCCCACGAGATCCGCCTGTGTTTGCAAGAATAATTTTGCTCGGTGCAAACGTGTGTAGTTTGGTGCGCATTTAGAGTTTGCTCTAATCTTCGTGTCGAAACCACTTTGTTTATCTTTGGCCCTCTTGCTAGATCCAATGCCACTACTCATAATGCAAGGCATCATTTATGACCTACACTAGGAAATCATGTATAGACTCCATTACGACTCGTCATCCGGAGAAACGGCATTAACTAACAAGTATTGAAAGTTAACTTTTCTTCTTTGTTTTGTTTCCACAGTACGAGTAAGCCTGACCGGAAGTGACACGGTGCCGCCATGTTTTGTTTCCACTGTCCACCCAGCTTTCATCCGAGTGGAAGATCCTTGACCCTGGATTACCCGTGTCCAACACATCCTCCATGTAAGTAAACGATGATAGTAACAAGCCCCATCATCATCATCATCCACGGACTCTCCTGCCAAAGCTTGGTTTAGGGTTTAAGAGAGCAAAGTTAGGGAAGAACAAAGCACACATGGAAAAGTCTAGAGACATAATCGTTATTCAGGAACATTTTTATGTGCGCATTCTCTTTCCTAACCCTGCCGCTAATTCTAAACAAAGTCGAAGTAAGTGAGTCCCGGGATATTGCCCAAGACCCCATTCTTTCTCGGGAGTGTCTGAATGCTGTCTTGTTTAGTCATATTTGTTTATCTCAATCATTACGTTTCATGATGCGTGGAAGTAAGAATTGAGAAGAAGAGTGGACAAGATAAAACCTTAGCATATCACTTTTTAGAAGTCTTCTGCAAATGGCAGCATGGACTTCCTCAAGTCACATGAAACAAGCATGCACACACAACCATAAATTTGCTCTTCTCAACAATCAACCCAATTCAAGATTCAAAAACTTTATAAAGCGTCTTAGCTAAAGTCATGTATCTATTTTGAATAATTATAGTTGCTCAACATACATATGTACTCAAATATACAAACGATAAACGCAAACAGCAAATCCATCCATCCATCCATCCATCCATCCATCCATCCATCCATCCATCCATCCATCCATCCATCCATCCATCCATCCATCCATCCCTCCCTCCATCCATCCATCCATCCATCCATCCATCCATCCATCCATCCATCCATGCATTAGCAAAAGAAACAGAGAAAGAATGAGGGAGGGGGAATACTATCACAGACAAAAATTCGTAACTCATGCTTACTCCTGATTGTGTAGTGCACCTTGACAATGATATTAGATTCGTCTGATACTGTTAGGGGCAGTGTTAAATTAGACAGTAAAATGCCCATGAAACAAGTTGGCGGTTTTCAAAATGTGTACAAACACATGAGTCATTTAACATAGTATTATTTGCTGTGATGTCTCCGTTTAAAAGTTTCGTACTAAAACATTTCAGCACCACGTCCCATACAAAGGAAATTCCATGACGAAAATTTATTTCACTAATTGATCATATTGATAGTCTAGAATGGTGGATTTATTTCACGTTCCCAAGCTGATTGCATCTAGCAATAATTCTTTAGATCCAGTGTATCCATTCAATATTGAACGATCTCCTGCTAAGTTCAGTAATGCATTCGTAATTAATTCCCAGCACTTCAGGAGGAGTTGGCAATACCACGATTAAGTAATTCGTTGCAATTCGTTGGATTAATGCAAAATTGCGTAAGCGCCAACATTGTTATCAGAGTGAAGAATTGGAATATTTACCACCCCACTGTAGAGATGAATAATGTATAGGTAAAACGTGCTGCCTGTAAGTGTACAACACTGGGCCCATCTTGGATTCTTAAACACCATGGACAAAGCATAAGGATTTTCGCAATGTATGCGTCTAATACAGACTACAAAATCTTTTACTTACTTTCGACGTTCAATTCAGTAATCGAAAATGTCATGAGGACGAACTAAAGAATAACAATGAGTAGAGCCGCAATCATTGGCTCCAAGCATGTGGGGCATAGTTAACAAGACAATGCTATATACAGTTTTGAGCAAGTAGTAAAATAGTTTCGTTGCTGAGAAAGTAAAGAAAATTGTAAAAATTAAGAAAAAAAAATAAAAGCAAGCTGCGTTTCTCTGAGATCAAATCATAATACAATATCATGTTTAAAAAACGGTCCTTGGTTAGAAAGCCCTCATTATGTGAAGTCATCACTACGAAGTAAACTGGTCTTCAATCGGCGGAGGGTACCACCCGTCCAGCCCCAGGAGTTCATAAAAAGCCTCTTTGCAACCCTTGGTTTCCCCCTCCTGTGTTCGTTGAAGGGGTGACTTGGCGAACTCGGTGGGCGTGGAATTGACCACACGAAAATGCACAGACACCTGGCATACTGGGAGGTCAGGGAGACAGCTCGAGAAATGCTAGATGGCTTCATAACTATTTTTCTGGTCACATCTTATAAAACCCACTTGGTGAAAAATACATGTATATGTCGTGTCAATATTTTCTCATGGGTAAATTACATACATATTACCTTTTAATGCTGCTGAAAAGTTCTAAGTAAGATTTCCACACTGACTGATTTCAGTTAGGGTTTTTCTTCTTTACCCTCTCCTTAGATCTAACGATTTTGCAAATGCTGCGCCCTTTGTCGTTGATAGTGATAGAGTCGAACTCCTAGCATATATAAGGAATTATTCTGAATGATTAAGTTAAATGCTTTCAACCATTGGCAAGCATGAGGCTCGGGCAAGTCTACCAAAAAAGTCAATTTAGATCAAGTTCAGTTCACCAGGGGGAAATAATCGGGGTCATTGTAAATAAATAACCCCCTCCCCCCTCAGTTACGAGAGTAAAAAGAGGGAAAGGGGAAAAAAATGAGAAAAAAACCAAATCACCCGGAATCTTGATCACCGCCGTCACGGCGAGCGAGCACAGAATAAAAGCCAGAGGCAAAAGGGGGCAGACCCAATGCATGCAAACGTTACACCAATTTTAGCTTAGTTCCAGAAAATTGAGTAGTTTCAGATCAGATCAATTCCTCTTGATGTTTTTTAAATTGACATTCGCTTCTGATTTTCGAGGCAAATGTAAAATGAATTGAAATGTAGGTAGAAAACTGAAGTTCGGATCATCAAGCACTCAAAACAGCTGCACTCGAGATCCAGATCAGTTCTTTTGAATTCTGTTCTGCCTTACCCTGCCAAGCATTCTGTACCAGGAAGTTAATAATAAGAACCATGGCGTAATGAGAGGTCTATTTTTAGATCTATTCAGTCAGGAATGATCGTCTTAATGTACAGCTCGTTGCATTAATCCGGTGATATACCTTCAGGTACCAGTAATGTGAGGTCAGAATTGGATAACTGACTGTTTCATGAATACCTGAATGAATAATTGAATATTAATCTAATAAATCAGATAATGTATCCTCAAGCATATTCTGACTGTGCGTAAACAGATGCTTGTTTGCATTCTGTTCTTAGTTAACACGGGAGTGTCGAATATATTTGCAGTTAGGCTTATTTGAATATTCATTATATTATTAACTATCTCCCACGCTGTCGCTAACGCTTTCTACATATTCTCGCTCACTCACTCACTCACTCACTCACTCACTCACTCACTCACTCACTCACTCACTCATTCATTCACTCACTCACTCTCTCCCTTTCTTCCTCACTCACTTACTTCCTCCCTCCCTCCCTCCCTTTCTCCCTCATTCACATATTCCTCCCTCCTTACTCACTCACTCACTCACTCTCTTTCTCCTTCCCTCCCTCCCTCACTCACTTACTCTCTCCCTCCCTCCCTCCACTAATATACCCCACATCCTCTCCTACCAGTTCTCAGTATCCTTTTAGTTTGCCCTCACCACTTAGGGGCGATCACCCGATATCTAAGACCACTTCAAAGGGAGGCGACTCGACAGAGCCCATAATTGGCCCTAAGTTGATTAAGCCGGGTAAAGTGGACGAAAAGCGGCCTAAGGTCGAAGTTGCCAGGGCGGTGGTGTATGCTGGGGCCAGCTTGCTACCTAATTGAATTGTCATGGGATTACCCCTTCTTTCTGATCTTTGCTAGACGACCATTGATGTGTTCTTGCCTGTCGTTCTGCGAGTGAGTGAATGAGTGTGTGTCTGTCTGTCTGTCTGTCTGTCTGTCTGTCTGTCTGTCTGTCTGTCTGTCTGGGTGTCTGTCTGTCTGTCTTTGGACCTCTGATGTACTCTTTCTATCGCTCTGTGTGTCTGTCGTTCTGATTGTCTTTTAAACTCTGATTATTATAATGTTCTGCCTGTCCATCTGTATTATGCCTGCTCCTCCGAAGTAGGTGTCGCTTTTGACTAATATGCAATTATTGGTATACTACAAAAAGAATATTTTATGTTTCTCTATCAGGTGAAAGATTTTTGAGCTAGCTTTATTCTGGGCCTACATAATTATAGTGGTTGTAAGTGGCAGAGGATCACTTCTGCGCAGACAAAAAGAAATAATTCGAGAAACTCGCAACTTGAGAACACTTTTTCTTGACAGGAGTCACATACATAACAATCACTCATCCATAAATTCGTTGGTTGTTGTTTTTTTTTTTCAGATATTATTGTACTTTTGACTTTTCTTTAAAAAAAAAACGATATCAGAAAGCTTCCCTCACCTTCTGAGTCTTTGTTGATTTATGTTGACTGCTAGTAGTAAGACAATTCGTTTTTCAGTATTTCTGGAGACCTTGATGTGCCCAATCGTCGCACAAATAACAAGCAAATAATAATAGCTTTTTTATTCCACTTGAGACATTGCCATAGAACATTGACAGCTGAACATTGACACTCGATAGCGAAGCTCATTCCCATTATCTTTTGTGATATGCTTTCAGCAGACAACACCCTGCACTGCAGGGCACCTGGGTAACCTTGTACATACTACTGTATAAGGTACTTGGGGCCAGAGCATCGCAACTAGGATGCGGGTTTTGCGAATGCATGAAGTGCAAGGTCGTGAGAAGATCTTATTGAAACCAAGTATCCTTTAGCACACAGACTCCCTATTGTTATTGTCTTCTTTACAGACTCTACCCAAATGTGGAAAATAAAGCCCTCTCAGGGGAGATATTTCTCCTCGTTTTATTTGCACGTTTTTCCATCCTTCTTTTCCCTTCTCGTCCTTCTTAAATTCACGCCAACCTTAATTTCAATACGATTTTTTTCCTTTAACGTGAATTAGGGGCTAAGACGTCACTGATCTCAAAGACAGTACAATATCCCTCATTATTATATATAGCCATATATCTTGCAATACACGAGTTCCCTATCTTGTCTTCTTCACAGACCCAGGCTATGGACTCCACTCAGACCTGCACGACGAGGCCTTCGCTAGAAGGAAGCAGAGGCGGAACAGAACTACCTTCACTTTACAACAGGTGAGGTGCAGATGTCAGTGTTGCCAGTATTTCTGTTCTTGATCTTCTTCTTTATGTCTTGTTTGTGGTAACAGAGAGTCTGCCTTCTGTGGTACTATTCCATAGGCTAGATCAAATGCAAGTTTTTATTTTAATTTTGTTGTTCGGAACTTTAAACCTGTTATGGTAACAGTCTTCAGATTCGTGTGCGAGTTCACAAACCTAAGGACGTAAAAATTTGTTTGAGGAATAACGTCACCCTATGCTAATAGAAGGCCATTTTTTTTATCCCGTTTTCTCCAAGTTATGTACAAAATAAAGTCTTCGCGGACGATACACTGACACAGGAGCTGTGCTGTTCTTAAGCTATATTTTGCTTTTGATTGTTTTGGTTCTTTTCGTTACTCTCATAACCTTTTTCGTTATTGGGACTTATGATACTGATGACCACATCTGTGTTAATGATGATGGAAAAAAAGAACCCATCTTTCAGTCAGTGAAATGGCTAATATGCCTAAGAGATGGAAAGTCTAGGCACATTTTCATTTAATTTTATTCTTGTAATAATCTGTTCGCAACGTGCACCGTAATTTTTCACCATGACAGAAGACGCATGACACATTTTATTGCAGTCGTGTTTCATATGGTGCAAAGTATTCGGTATCAGTCTCGATACCAGAGAAAGTACTCGGTATCGAGTTAGTACTACATCGTATAATCGGATGCAGGCAGGCCAGCCCTTGAGCCAAGTAACCGAACTACTGGCCTTGAACATTAAAAAAAATGGTTTGAAATTTTTGCGTGTTCTGTGTTCGATATTTCAGTTAGATTAACCACTTCAGAACTCAAAGTTTGAAGCTTTCAGGTTTCAAATGCTTTTGGTAACAAAACTAATGACACAGAGTGTTTGAACTAGACTATGTATCAGATGTCTGAAAGAAAATTTTATTATCGAATAATAACGAATTTTAATACGCTGGTGAGCAATGCTAACCTACATCTACTCGCTTAAAATCGCTGTCACACAAACACAGATGCATTTGTAAGGTTTCTGTCTTGTTCCCTTATAACTACAGGCACTCAGTCAGTCAGTCAGTCAGTCAGTCAGTCAGTCAGTCAGTCAGTCAGTCAGTCAGTAAGCCGCATTGTCGGTCAATCATTTTCTTACTCGAAAATTCTTGTTAGTTATAAGCCATTGTGTTGATCCTGTATGGCCAGTCGTCCGGTTCTCTTTATAATTAGTGAGATACGATATTGTACGTTAACTGGTACGGGTATTTTAGATCCCGCTAATTGGTTTCAGTCCCTGTTTGTCAACTTACAATGTAGTAGTTTCTAGATTATATTTAATCAGCATTTCCCACTGTCTATCCATATTAACATCTATTTCCGACTTATTCATCTATAGTTAGTTGGTTCCAACTTCACTTTCATCCCTCATTCATCGGTTCTCTTTTTTTTTTCTCCACATCTCTGACTTCCTTCCTCTTGCCACTTTCTTCTTGTGCTTTCTCTCTCTCTCTCTCTCTCTCTCTCTCTCTCTCTCTCTCTCTGCTTTCCCCCTCTCCCTCCCTGCCTCGCTCTCTCTTGTCCTCCCTCACTAGTCCCTTCCATTCCCTCTATTCCCACAACTTAACGTTATCGCCCAGGCTGCCGGGGCAAGCCTCTGTCCCTGGGGGCACATGTTTAGTACTGAGCCCCATAATTTGCTTTAATATTTCATCAAGCGGAAATGGATGGCTTGGGCCAGCGACTTTGCCCCCTTTTGTTTTTATTTTAAATCCAAACTGATTTGACCAGAACCCGAAAGAGGAAAAAGAAAAAAGAAAAAAAGCACTAGTCCCTTGGACCTCACTCACATTGAGTTCGATCCACTCAATACGGAGTCTGGCAGATCCTTTGTGATAGCTTGATTTCCTCTGTTTAGTTCTATGTAATATTAGAATCATTGTAACGGCAGCTGAGATTCTAAGAAATATATAGATAGACTACAGTGGACAAGTTAGGCTCAAGTTGTTGGGGTTTTTTTTTGAAAATAAAGCAGTTCACTACCCTTAATCACAACTCCTCATGAACCTAAGGGGAAATTTGAGAGTAAAACGAGTTGCGAATATTTCATGAGCGTTGCATATACAATACAGTCAGCTGTTACCTGGGAAACACTACGATCAAGCAGAGATTCCGATTAAGCCGATTGCGATAATGCGAAGTCGACTATTTTTTAAAAAAGGGATACATAGTATAACCATAGGTGCTGAAGGATGATAATCGCTCTGTGTGTATGTCGTTCTGATGGTCTTTTAAACTCTGATATAATGTTCTGCCTGTCCATCTATATTATAGCTTGCCCATCCGAAGCTGGTGTCACTTTTGACTAACGTTCAATTATTGGTATAACAGAAAAAGAATATTTCATGTTCCTCCATCAGGTAACGATTTTTGGGCTAGCTTTGATCTGGCCCTACATATAGTGGTTTAAGTGACAGAGGATCACTTCCATGCCAAAAAAAAAAATCCGAGAAACTCGCATTTAGAGAATAATCTTTCATAGCATGAGTCACATACATAACAATCACTCATCCATAAATTCTTTATTTTTCTGTTAAAAACTTATTGTATTGTTGACTTTCCATTCAAAAAAAAATTTGATATCAGAAGGCTCCCCTCATCGTTTGGCTACTGGATGGTTTCCCTTTCTGCCACTGTTCATCCTATCTATTCCGAAACAAAAACATACTCCAGCAACCATTGTTTTTGGCTTTCCACTGTCAGAGTAATAAGATTGGTTGATATGACCTGTTATATTCTTTTTTCTTGGCTGATGCATCTTTTACGTTCGGAAGCGAGATTTGGAGACGCGGTCACACTGTTATTTTGTTTAAACCAGAAGTCAAATTCGCTGGAGTTAACTAAGTAAGAACGGTTTATATCTTCGGGCTTCTGGACTTTAAAAAAGTCTTTCAACTATCAAGTCACCTTGTAGTATGGTGGAGTCTCTTTCCTTACGGTACATGCGGTGCGTTACAACCTTCTAATATCTTTCAACCAACATCTTTTCTGTTGTTAGCGCAGAATTATGACAATCGATTCAGTCTCGCATGCACTGTTGGAAAAGACTGAAATAAAAATACCGTTCATCTTCCTGGCACTTCCTGCCAAAATTCATTATGTGACATTTCAATCATTTCCCATCATGGCGCCTCCATGTCTGCATCCCTTTAATACCACGTCATGACGAAATGTTAACAAGCAATGAAATATGAATATTTTGTAAGCGCATGGACGTTTTGTCCCGAAAAGGCAGTATGCAATTCCTAGACTATATATCTCTCTTTTCATCACACACATTCTGTGGAAAAGGAAGTAAAGCTAAACAAAACAAAATCATCCGATTTCATATCCTTTCTCCCCATAACCTGTGCTCATAATTTCATCTGCATTCAGCTGGTGAGGCATTTTGCCGGTCACCAATTATTTGGCGAAAGAGAAGGAGGAGGCCTATCTTTCATTTAGCATTCTCGGGATGTATTGTTGTCGTGTCATTAAACCTGGACATGACTCGTCTTTTTAGGTGTTTGCGAATCCAGGTACTTTGCTATCAGCGAATCGGGATCCGATTTCGTTTCCTTCTCCTAGGCAGAAAAGCGGGATTGGGGGAAAGGAAGGGGGAAAAGGGGGATGAATATGGAATGAATAGGAGAGACGAACTGAGACTCGTGAATCGGCTTAACGGTCTTTAATGGCAGAGAGGTCACGATTCCGAGTCAGACATCGAGTCTAATTCTCACACGTCGCAAAATTTGACTCGTCTGTTGTATGACAACTGAATGGACCTGAATCTGAATAAGGAGCCCTGGCTGCACAAGAAACCGGTTCCGTGCGAAGAACCGGTTCCAAGTAATCACTGAACTAGGACTCGCAGCTACCGATTCTAGATCCGAATCTTGCCCCGGTCTACTTTTCAAACAACCAACACCCTAAAAACACATAGACTAATTTTCTTGCTTTAAAATCATTTCGCAAATAAAAAGCATGATGGCATGTGTCATTTGAACGTTCGAGACAGAATAGAATAATCAGTTATTCATACAAACTTGATACTTGAATTAGTTACAACTTCGTTTTACTGAAATAACTATTTTTATTAACTTGATGATAGTCTACCTTATTAGAAGTTATTATGTAGATATCCCATGACATGCCAACCCTTAGGTTTTATCCAGATAATTCCTTTCTAAATGTTTATACATTACTTTTTGTCTTGTTTTGTTTTGGTTTGGTCGGTTTTGTGTTGTTTTTTTTCTGGCCTGGGACTTTTTAGAATGAGAGCACAAAATTAGATCAAGCACCGGCACAGACAAACGATTTTAGATCCCCCCCAAACTGCGCTGGCTGGGCCGTCGCGCGAGCACGGCCTGACTTGGTTTGGGCCTCCCCCAGGGGGTGTCGGCTTTCGCAGCCGGGCAAATTAATGAACAACATCAATTATTGATGAGATAAT
>JAWQUT010000240.1:294097-300646 GCA_033807755.1 Ellobium chinense
CAAAGACTTCTCTCTCGTAATGATCTGTCCCTAATTTGCTGATCCTCTCTTTAGTTTATTTGTATCGCCCAGGTGATCTGATTATCCCGAGTTTTTACTCACTAATAAAACAATTTCTGGCTTAATAATGGCCTCTATCGATCCAGTACACACTGGGTAGGCCATTGTCTTCAAAGCTCACGAGACTGTACTAAGCCGAAAAGGACATAGACTAGTGAATGTGGGGAAGTAAGCTCTGAGTATAAGTACAGATTGTGGTGGTGGTTTTGAGGAGGGAGGGAGAGGTGCAAGGTGAGGGAGGCGGAGGGAGAGGGAAAGGGTTTGATGTGGACCTTAAATGAGAGGTAACGAACATCGAAGGAAGTTTAGATGGGGGGTGGGGAGGGGGGGAGTAGTGGTGATGAATGGATGCGCTAGCCAAGTGACACGCTTAGAGAATGTTTGACATACACTGACACTTGACAGCTGGGTGAGTGGGTTAGTTGCTCGGTTGGTGGATTGGTCAGTCAGTCTGTTGGGTGATTGGTGAGTACATGGAGTACTGCTTGCTTGCTTGCTTGCTTGTTTGCTTGTTTGCTTGCTTCGTATGAATGGATTGGTGATTAGATGAGCATAAATATGATTGCCTGGGTGGATGGGTAGCTAGTTGTACGTTGGTACACGAGTTACCGTTTTTAAAGGATTTTATAGATAGTTAACAACCTCAGTCCCAGCGGGATCTAAAAATAGTATACGAGCTCTCCTATTCATTTTGATTACTGGTTTGACCGTTAGTTTCATTAGTCCTCGCATCTGGAATTTGTTTGACGTCAGCGCAGTTTAGAATTTGAAATTGGAATGCTAAAAGTACGGTTAAAACTGAAGTTATTAAAGGCTCAGTCTTCTTAAGAGAGCCATTTATGATCAAGAGTAACCAAGATGTCCACATCCTGGTGGCATTATCGTTTTATTTGGTCATTTAGTTCAGGGGTTTTCAACTACTGGCCAACGAGCCAAAATATGGCCCACTAAGTATGTAAAATATAGAGCGCATCGTTACTGTAAAATATAGTGTGCTTTAGATTTTTCACTGTTCAATGTCACGCACTATGAGTAAACATGCACTCGCACTCGCACTCTAGACATGGCGCACACTGGAAAATTAAAATACAAAGCTGACACACACCCCCTCCCTAAAACTGAAAAGGTCGGGAACCATTGTGTCCTAGATTTCATATTAAACCACGTCATCTGAATGTGATGAAACTGTTATTATATTTTTAGTATATGGTATATATTATTATTATTATACTGTTTAGCGTCGGCGGATCCAGGGGAGGGGGTNGTGCGCTAAATAGAACTTAAAAAGTCTCATCCTTCACCTGTTGTTCTGAAAAGCTGTTCATGCCGAAGCCGTATATTTGTCCATGTCCTCGACATAATTATATTTATATAAATGTTATGAAGTGGGATGGGGTCTAAGCTTTATTCTTGTATACTATGAAATCTAAAGTCGCACTATGTCTATCCGATACTCAGGGACGGATCAGTAATATGGGCCAACCCCCCCCCTCGCCCCCACATTTGGTTTTCTCTCTGAACCCGCCCCTTACTGCGTAGTACATTGTTTATTATTGTACTATTTAGAACACTGTATATTATTATGCTTTTTACTAAGTAGTATTCTATCTATCCTCCGGGTCGTTTCATAAAAAGTCTACTCTTAATGCGATGTCTAATGGTGTAATGGGATTGGCAAATCCCAGGTTAGTTAGATATTAACCCGTTTTGAAGTAAACTCCCTTTAAGCGTATTCTCTATATGTATTTTATATTTATATATACATATACAAGTTTCATCGAGTGATCGCCACTCATTCCATTTACTGTTACGGTGCCCATATCATCCAATTTACTGATGGTTGTAAAGTGTGCCGTTCAACTCTGCGCATCAACATGTTTAAAAGGTTTATTTAGAAAGCTTATTGTAAATATAGTACATTAAAGCTTTAGACAGGAGGACACAAACTCGGTCACACTCTACGCACTGCATAGCACTGGTTCTTACCAAGAGTGAAAATTTCCCCAACAGGGCCCCAACGTTTTCTAAAAAAGTCCATGTGAGTTTGAGCCCTGAAACAAATGACAGAAATAGTTAGAAACGTTCAAGTCAGGCAAATTGTTTTGGTAAGGTTGCTTAACAGCGGCAAAGGGCAAGCAGGCAAGTCTCTAGCTTTTGTTAACCACATTTAGAAGTGAAGCTTTTGATAATATACAGGTCAAATCATCTGGTCAATATCTTTGTCTTACTTGGAGGAAAATGGAACACATTTAGCACACTGGTCTAGGATTGTTTTAATCTATATTTTAGAAAAAACATATAATTTTTAGTGTACTGGACAGCAATAAAATCTTTAATGTTGTTTCGCTCGCCTTCATGTGTTGGAAGGGAGCAATTGACCATTCTTAATTAGTTAACTCCAACAAAGCTCACATCCGACTTAAGCAAGTAGTAATATGATTGCGTCATCAAATCTCGCCTCCAAAAGTGAAAGATGCATCAGCCAATAAAAGCCAGTGTAACAGACGGTAACAGCCAATCATGTTCGTCTGATAATGAAAAAGTAGAAAGCGAATGCAATGATTGTTGGAGTTGTGGCTCGCGATGCCAGGATGACTGTACATACTTAATAGTTGAAAGGGATCTGCGAGGATAAATGACCGGCAAGCGGAAGTGGTTCTACGTGGGAAAAGAAAAGTAATAAAAGTGCGCGGAGTTGAAAATTCCACAAAAGTGCGCCGAGTCCTCGTGCTCCCAATGTGATGTAATGACTTCCTGTCTAGGCCTGGGCGTAATCGAAGATTTTCATAATCGACAACTAACGGGTTATTCGACTGCATGATAGATGGCGTATTGTCTATATTTTTTTTTCAAATGATAATATTATTATTTTCTTCCTTGTACGGTGTCACGTCTACGTCAAATGACACATTTAAAAGATAAAAACCTAGTGTGTTTCATTCGTTTGTCTCATGGCCTGATCCTGATCTGATTTATGGCATAGTAAGTTGGAGATTCGGTTCTTTATTCTGTATGGTGAATACTATTGCCCGGTTCTCAATGTTGATTAATGGGTACCTGTTCTTGATTTAACATAATTTCGCAGATTTCCAATAATATAAATTACATGTATGTTGATGCTTGTGTGGAAGGGACTGTCATTCCTGTATTGGCCTTACCAGTCACCAACGCAGCTGCTCCAACTGTGGCACCAACAACTCGTAGGGCGCAGCATCTACGGTTGACTCCGACCGAAGGAGGCCTACTACTACTACTGATGCTTTTGATGAAGTTCACCCTTTGTCTATGTGTTAGTTTGGTATAGACTGACTCACGCGCTCTACCAGGTCTTCTTATTTAGACATGTTATACTTCATGGTCAGAACAAGACTATGGAAACTAAACGTGAGAAAATTTTCCTTTTAAAATATGAGTTCAGGATAAGACATTACTTAAGACGCCTTTTATTATTTATCTTGGATTTCTGCCAAGGATGTTTCGTCGCTGATTTTCAGGTACTTTTATGACCACTTGAGGTATCCAACTTCCTGTAACAACGTCGTATAATGAATCAAAGATATCCTGTTTGTTTTAAAAGAAAAGTTATGGATTTCGTAAAACAACAACATAATAAGAATGACAATCTAGAAGACCAAAATGGGATCTCGAGATGTGGGAATTAAGTGGTTTCTTACATCATTCCGTAACAGTGCGTTTGTGTCAGCCCTAGAAGGGGTTATAAATAGACTGGAAGGCCAGTGGATGATGTCATCCGAAGTAGTGGATAACAAGTCTAGGACAGATGCAGAACAGAGGGTTGCATTTTAGCTCGCAGCACACCACTGAACTCGAACTCAACCTGGAATTCCGACAAACTTCATAGTCTCTCCTAGTGTTTGATTTTAAGAACAAAAAGCAAGCTTGAGACAGTCCCTAGACATTTGAGAGCTTGCGTCTTAACGATAGAATCTCTTACCATCGTAAGAATTAAGTTAGTGCATCAGTGCTGAATGCACCCTTAGTGGCGTTCAACGTGCAAAGTTAATGTAATTCCTATGAGATTCCATCGTTGATGCGCAAATTCTCAAATATCATTGTCTAAGAACTCTCTCATGTATACTATACCTTTTCTGATCCTGCTTCTAACCTTAAACCAAACGCTAAGCGGAACCAAGCTCTAGGCAATATTTGTCCATGACGGAATTCAAACAGTCTGATGTATGTGCGCGGTGCCAGTGTCAGACAGCCTAAACATGCTTTAAGTTAATATTTAGATTTATGCGTGATTCAATGGCAATATCATGGTTCTCTCCCAAGGGCCCATGCTGAGATCAGGGGAAGGGGTTGAGCACCGGAAGTCCGGCAAATTTCGGAAACAGAATGGAGTTAATGACATTTCCGGAAGTTACACATCCTGATTGGCAGAATGGACAGCCAGCCGTCGGCAAATGCAATCCTTTATTACCGTGTGCTCACACTGGCGCCATCCCCATAATGAATAAGGATCCAGAGAATTTAGAGGAAAGATATATTGTATACATATTTACACAATATTTGGCGTTGGGATGCGGCAGATTTGATTTCTAGATATTTGTTCACAGGCAAAGTATTAAATAACTTGTCTGTCTGTCTGTCTGTGTCTGTCTGTCTGTCTGTCTGTCTGTCTGTCTGTCTGTCTGTTTGCTAGGAAGCTTATCATCTACCTCTCTGTTATTTTTCTATCTCCTTTTCCCTCTAGCTTTTCACTTCCCTCACTCTCTCCATTGGCGGACCAACGGGGTGGGGTGGGGTGGGGTGGGGGGTGGAGGATCACAGGTGCTCGTGATCTCTCCTTTCCCTCCCTGAAGTTTTCTATACTTAGTGCTCTAAATACTATTTAAATTTCACGCTTAACTTATCGATAGTTCTAAGAATCTGCTCAACCCGTAGTTCTATACTGTCCTCTTTTTATATAGATTTCTTTTTTAGGGGTGAATAAAGTACCTTTTCTTCTTCTTCTTTTTCTTCTTCTTCTCTTCCTTTTCCTCATCCTCCTCCTCCGCCTCCCTACTACTTCTTCTTCTTCTTCTTCTTCTTCTTCTTCTCCCTCTTCTTCTTCCTCTTGACATATTTCGAACTATTCGAACGAAATATACGAAATAATCGTAGAGTAAATTATGAAATCTAGAGTCACATATTGTTTATTCCATATTTAAGAAGGGGTCAGTAACGTGAGGAAACCATCATTGCTTATTTTCTAAATCCGCCCCTGTATTCCCCACACTACCCAAGTTCCTTTCCTTTTCGTTTAACAACGAAATCGCTGAGCCAAACTGACTGGACTGAGACTCACATTAAAAAAAAAACAAACGGGAAAAGAAACGGATGAACGGAAGAAAAGTCGTCCCCACGTCTGTCTCGTAGAGGCTTCCAAATCCTCTAATTATACGTCAACCATCGGCTTGATTAAATTATCCAGTAATGGCTAATTAATAAGGAAGTTGGCTGTTTGTAAGGCAGACCCAACTCTCTACGACAAGGCTTAACGGCTGGCATTGGTATTGTCATTATGGAATTTAGAGATCGCCCAGGGTGGCGTACGGTGATCTTCGGGGGATTGGTTTCCGGGGAGTTGTGGCGATTTTCGAGGGGTGCGCTTTGGGGTGGTGGTCGGCGGGAAGGGGGGAGGAGGGAGATGAGGGCAGTGAGAAGGTGGTTTGGGAATAGAGGGCGTTCGCTAAAACTGAGGTCAGAATCTAGGACTGCGAGATGGAGCCGACGCTACTGTTGTCATGATCATGATATGATGTCTCCCTTATGCTTAAGTTCTTAAATGATCATGAACATGATGATAAGGATGGTTGTGGGGATGATGATGATGATGATGATGATGAGTACGATGATGGCAAAGATATCCGGGGGGAGGGAGGGGAAGTGGATGGGACACAGCACATGACAGATAAAGCTGCGGTTTTAATGTAGGAATGTAAGATAGAGTCGAGGCTGATGATGGTGGTGATGAAGATGGTGAATATTACTGTAGAGACGGCAATGATAACGACTGTCATAATGGTTTTGGTGGTGCTGATGCTGCATATGGATTCGTGGTGGTGACGACTCAACGTAGACGAGATCTTGGAAGAAAGAGGACAATGTTGATAGTCACTAGAGCGACGGGACTGTGGCATAACAAAGGGGTACTTAGTTATTGCTTCTTAATAATGGCATCTGTAAGCGATGTATGCAGCTTTATGTCCGCTCTCATGACTTCACGTTGTTATTATTACACCCTGCAGGTCAAAACATTCAATACTCTTCTCAGCTTCCCATAGGCCCCCCAGTATTCCTGCCATTTTACAGGCGCTGGACGTTAGCATTTCGATAATATCTCATTCTTTTTGTCCTAAAGGCGGGTATCCTTATTACGAGCTTACAGATTTGAAATGAAATGCTTTCTCGTTGCATCTGGGAGAAGGAAACTGAGATAAAAGTGAAAGGGCAAAGTTGCTTATGTATGAGTGTGAGTGTGTT
>JAWQUT010000240.1:314144-345612 GCA_033807755.1 Ellobium chinense
ATTACATCAAGTAGTAGTCTGCCCGTAAGCAACCGAGTCGTGCTCGACAGCAGCTTGCTCACACACTATTACAGGAAGAGCAAGGATCAAACACTCCTTTAAATGGCACCGATTAACTGCTGTAGTACATGGATTCCGAAAATAAACTTTTATATATATATATGAATCAATTCAGTGAACTGTGAATTATCAGTTTTTATCCTGTTTTGATAATCTGGTTCTTGGGTTGATTTTAACACTTCGATTTACCATACTATGTGTGGCTCAAAATGTACAAAGCACTTGTATATATACAGTATAACCTAATGGCCCAAGGATCCTGCTACGTTCCTTTTTAAGTAACATTTATCAGAGCTTCAAGCACTGACACTTTTGTACACAACGCTATGATGTGACCATGACAAATCTTATAAACTTGTCACATGACGTGACAGCATTTGATCTTATCTGTTTGATATTCATATTGTGATATTGTTCGTTCACGTGCATTTCGTATATTGTTGAATATTCTGAACTCTATCAATAAAAGTGTGTATATTCACTAAGTTGGTCTCCTTTATGCTATTGTTGTTGTGGATGTTGCTGCTGCTGCTGCTGCTGCTGCTGCTGCTACTCCTGCTACTCCTGCTGCTGCTGCTGCTACTACTCCTGCTACTCCTGCTGCTGCTACTCCTGCTGCTCCTGCTGCTGCTGCTGCTGCTGCTGCTGCTGCTGCTGCTGCATCTGTTGTTGCTGTCGCTGGTTGTTCCTGTCCAATAAATGTGAGACAGCATTGCCACCATAGGATGCCCACTCCCCACCACCGTTGTTTTTTTAGGGTTTTTTTTATTCGGGGGGGGGNGGGGGGGGGGGGAGGGAAGGGGGTTGTGGAGCAGTAGAGTGATGAGAGGAAAGTAAATTTGTGATGGCATTCTAACAGCCATTTAATCAGATACAAAAAGTGAGTAAATATTCGCCACTTCTTTTAAACCCAATAATAGAACCCCCCCCCCCCCNCCCACACACACACACACACACACACACTCACATACACATACACATATACTCACACAAATGCAGGAAACAAACCACCGAACTATTTCTACACGCATTACTGGTAATTGTTGTTGTCAGACCCATCACTTGTAAGTACACACACAACACTCAGAGGCAAGAACATGGCAAAATGCCAAACAACATTTTTTGACGCCAGACGCGCTGTATTAAAAAAAAATCGATTTATGACCTCACAGAGCTATCTTAGTGATCCTGGTGTGCACACTTCTCACGAATTTTGTCATGCGGTCTGGCCAGTAGGTGTCGGTGTGCCTCAATTATAAAACATGGAATAGGTAATTTGGATGTGGCAAAATCCATTTTTTACGAATTCCGAGACTAGATATACACCACTCCTGACCAAAAAGGATTATTCAAACTGATCATTCACACAGCAAATCTGAGCAAATTCGAGCGAGAAATAATTTCACCCAACCGGTTACCAGAAAAATTTTAAAAACCCACCTTTTTTCGTAGTAAACAAGCCAAGAACTGGGCATAACAGACTCTGGCAACATCTTTACAGAAAAGGATTCTAAGGTGGAGGCGCGGAGACTTGTACTTGTGGAGCTACACCAGGAAATAGAAAATGCGTATTTCAGCATTGCTCCAGGTACGACCAACAGAGGGAAATTCATTGGCCTGGAGGTTCAGGCTGCAACTGAAGCTGCATGGAACGGCAAAGGATCTCAGGTGCACAGCATCAGGTATGAAGATGCCAATAGCACCTGACATAAGAATATGCAATTTTAAATAGTCCCTATAAAATCAGAAAACTGGCCATGAGGGTTGGATTTGAGTTTCAAAGGCTTAGATTTGTAGACTCAGAATTGGTGAGATTTAGCCACTCAAATATGAACTTGGTGGTTGTTGCTAGGTGGGTAAGGTTACCTTGTTTACTAAGTGAAAGGGCTTAAACTAGTAGGTAGTCTGCTTCACTGCCTAAGTTATCAAAATCTAACTGGTTTAGGGACATTTTTCTTTGTGTCAAAATTTGGAGGAAAAGCTAAACAACATGTTTGGAATGTATTTTGGCTTGGTATCTCTGGATAAATTAATGAGCGGTGTAAAAGTGAAAAAAAAAACATTTGCATCTTCATACCATCATATACACAGGCCACTGAAATAACAACTCTAAAGAACGCAGAATAAGAAGAAATAGTATGCAATGTAAGTATCGGGACCCTCGGTTCCCAACCACCCTTATCCATCGGTGCCCGGACGTTATGCAGAAAGACTTTATGCCGAAAGACACTATGCCGAAAGACACTATGCCGAACGGACACTAAAATAAATAGCATATTGTCGGTTCGGTATAGTGTCCGTTCGGCATAGTGTCCGTTCGGCAAAACGTCCGTTCGGCATAGTGTCCGTTCGGCATAACGTCCGTTCGGCATAGTGTCCGTTCGGCATAATGTCCGTTCGGCATAACGTCCGTTCGGCATAACGTCCTTTCGGCAAAACGTCCGTTCGGCATAGTGTTTTTCGGCATAGTGTTCGTTCGGCACAGTGTCTTTCGGCATAGTGTCTTTCGGCATAACGTCTTTCGGCATAACGTCCGGACACGTTATCCATCTGTGATGGCAGATGTCATTATTTTCACCCAGTTTTGTGGTGTACTTACTACACGCATGCAAACACATCCGTTTGTGTAAAGTCATTGCAAACTGTATTTATACGTTGGGGGGGGGGTAAATGCCGTCTAAGCCTGCTGTCATGAGTTCAAATTTTGTTTCTGTTTACTTATATCTGTTATAACTGTTGTATTTGGTCTCTTTCCTGTTCGCCTGTGCTGCAGTAATCATTGTGTGTTCATTCTGTATCATTATTCTGTAATTTATAGTTTGAAAATGTTTTAATGCCCAGCTTGTGAGTTTCTTTTCTTCTAAAAGTAATGATGATAAAGGCCTTAGAACCGAAATGTTTAGAAGTTATTTTCGGTTTTAATTCTTAACTAGATTTTCAATAAATTCCTTGAATTAAGGTTGAGCTTTTAATTTTTCTCCGTTTTAAATGATAATGGTGATGATGATGATGATAATGATGATAATGATGTTAATGGTGATGACGATTATGTATTAAATTTGTTGAATTGTTATTGTTTTATTTATTTATTTATTTAGTTACATCCAGGCGGATAAATGTTTTGCAAATAATGATGATGATGATGATGATGATGATGATGACCATGATGATGGTGGCGGTGGTGGTGGCAATGGTGGTGGCATAGTGATGACAGTGGCGATTGAATTTGGTTGGTAGTACTCGTTCTCGTAGTTGAATAATTTCACTGTCTGGAAGGGGAGGGNGGGGGGGGGGGGGGGGGGGGGGCGGAGGTTAAGACTGATAACTTCTGAAGCGATGCATTGCAAAAGTGCTCTGCCTAGATTTCAAATTCAATTCAAAATACAGAACATGTAAATGTCTACGCTAGTTACAAATTATGGAGATATCTGACGGGTTAAGCTGTACTCTCAACTCCATCAACATGTATTTTACCTATTCATTCGAACTCACTCACTTATTCAATCACTCTCTCGGTAGCTCAGTCACTAACTATTTCATACAGGCTTGAACAAATGCACTCACTCACTCACTCACACACTCACTCACTCACTCACTCACTCACTCACCCATCCTCCCTCCTTCACACCCTCTTCTCCCATGGCCCTGTCTCTCCTCCCTTCTCTGCCTCACAAACAACCCCATTTCCCTGCCACCCTCTATGATCATCTCAAGTTGTGCAAAATTTGCCATACTCCAGACGGCAATCAGAACAAACTATTGTTATCAAATTCTGCAGCCCCTTTCATATTACCATAGCCCCACAGTCTACATAATTTGGGAATGTACGGACTCGCCGCAAGGATGCCCCATTTTCGGTAATTTTCACATTTAGTCTAGAAATGAATGGCCAATAAGCGAATTAGGCGGATCTTGTTTCGTTCCTTTATTAGGTTTCCTTGTCCAGTTTTTAACCCTAAACTGTCTGACCTATTCAAGGGACACAAGCCAGACCCACCAGTTAATTGTTCTATAATTAGATTCCCCGCCTCTCCCGCGATAAAACCCAAGAATTGCCCCTGCCAAGATAAAATTTATTATCGGCCCTTAATCGAATCAAACCGAATTTTGGACGTCTTTCCGTGGTTCTGCTCCTACCAGACAATTTTGTCTATATAGAGGGCGTCATCTTTTTTTCCCTTGCTGTCTTCCTTCAACTGTCCTCCTGCTATGAGGGCTTTGGGTGCAGTTTTAGGAATATCTTGAACATTGGCCAAGACCCATGATGATGATGAGGGCAATGGCGATCAATGGATGATACTAGAACGGATCGATGTCTCATGCCATGGGCATGAAATTTCACATTGGAAGTAGCATTGGTGAATCCCATAGAGGTTATGTAGATGCCAATGTGTTTTCCACTGTTGGCTATACAAGTTTTTACATATCAAGGGGTCCCATGCCAAAATACTTTCCACATACATGTACTGTTTTATTCCTCTTCCAGATTTAGACACATAGAAAAATGCCCAGAAATTAATTAGATTTTGAGAACTTTGAAAACAAATCTGGCTACCTACTATTTAAGGCCATTTCACACAATAAAGTTTCCATCCAGCAACAACCACATAATTTATACGTTGGCGGCAAACCCCCACCTATTCTGAATCTACAAGGGTATTTGCATCTATTTAAGCCTTTGAAATTTAAATCCAACCCTTTCCCCCCTCCCCATGATCTATTTTCTGATTTTGTAGGGACTGTCTAAAATGCCTACCCTTTATGCCAGCACACTGACATCTTCATTTCTAGAACTAACTGCTTCAGTCCCAACAGCAAGAAGAATGAGAATAGCTATATCACGGCAGAAAAGAAGAGAGCGAAAAATGTGCAAAAGTTACAAGACACACTCTCAGACAACCTAGAATTTATGAGTTGACATATTGTACAACTCAGACAGTCATATGATGTTGTTGGCGACGGAGGGAGGGGGAAGGGGTGAGGAGGAGAGAGAATTGATACTGTTACATGGCAACCCGGGGCTGTGGCAAATTTATTTGGTCACATGGTGTCCAGGGACTGCAATAGCGTAGTCGTGCACAACATACTGTCTTGGGACTGATATTTAACAAAGTGATACGGTCATTATCAGCCTGGGCTGATAAAGTAATGTCATATAGCCATCTCGTCATGGCACTGTAGAACTAGAATAATTAATTCATTCATACCCAAGACTTGGGGCACTGGAATTCCCTGGTAACGTACCACCTGTCTTGCAGCCAGTCAAAATCAGGCTTATGTCGCTAGACTTGGAACTTAGAATAGCGAAGGAACTGAGATATCCGTCTCTGAAGGTGATAGGGACTATGCAATATCGATTGTTTGTTGCTAAATATCGAAAATAAAATGATTTCTGAACACAAAATTATTGATGTTATGGGTGAAATGGTAGCTAACTGTAGGTAAATTTGAGTCTCTGTGAAGCTGAATAGACTACTTTTGTTGTGAAAAACTATTCTTGAGTTACAATTTTCTCGGAATTATTTCCATCGCATGGGGGTGACTGCCTGCTACTTAACACAACTATATCTTGGACCAAAATAACGCTAGGTCTAACCTATCTTTCACCTAATATAATATCATACTAGTAGCCTACACTTCATTATGGCAAATAGCGACCTCAGCCAGGGTTGCCAACTGGCTATGTGCGTGGCCAAATTCGGGAAATTTGGCTAATTTGAAGGGCATTTGACTACGCGAAATACATCTGGCTACAAGCCAAAATTTGGCTATTTGGCACCGAGTTGGCTAAATTCGCTATTTTCCTAATTTCGCATTTCGTTCTTTTCTCGTTTGATTTTTCCTTCAGTCTTTCTTTTGTTTTCTTTGCAATACTCGTTTTCTTTTTTTTGTTTGTTCTNGGGGGGGAGGGGGGTAAAGGGCTCAGAAAAAAAATGGCCACACGGAGTGCTATTTGGCTACACAGAGCATCTGATTTGGGTACGTGGAGGTTTAGACACCTGGCAACCCTGACCTCAGCTTCATTTTGACAGATTACGAGAAATGTTTGGCCTTTAAAAAAAAAAAAAAAACTTTGCCCTTTGGAAAGGTCTGCTACAGAGCTGCCTAATTTTGTTATGTTTCGGTTGAAGATTCAGCTCAATCCTCCTGAGCGCTTTATCTAACATTAACATAATAAGTGGCAAAGTAAAGAAGTCCTTTCTTCCCGGTGAAAGCTCAGTGTGTTTGAAGCCTATGACGTCAGAAATGAATTGTGCCACACAGTAATGCTTCTTTTACAAACAATATAGATAGTTAAGCAAAGAGAAATAAATAAATAGCATTACAGAACGCAGAATTTAATCCATTTCATCGTCAGAATCATCCATTTGCCATCACCGTGGACTCGGCGTCTGAAGCAACCATGGCGGCATTCTTGCTCTGCTGTTTTCAGCTGAGTACATGCTCTCAAATTTATAGTGAAAAAGTTTCAACCAAACAATAAACAAAATATGACTGAAGAATATACAAAAGATGAGTGTATTCTTCTTGTGTCCCTAATCACTTTGAGAGAAAATTATCAATGAACAGCGTTGGAGTGGCTGTGACGGGTACTGAGTCAAGGCGTTGCAGTAGTCACTATGGTGAGTAAGAAATGAGTTAAGTAAGACAGTCATCAAGTGCAATGAGCAGACGTTACGTGTATTAAGTTGTCTGTGGCCGTATGCATAATCCATATGTTAGTTAACGCAATGCGGTAACCACGGGAAACTCCCAAAACATTAGTAGTGCAGTGTTACTGCAGTATCAAGAGCCAGTCATGTTTGGTCAGACAGCCATTAGATCTATGATACCTTGAATTGATGCTGGTAAGTCGGTTCACTCTAGCTGGTAGATGCCATTAGTCTAAGTTTTGTTGCTTGGGTAGTCACTTTAATTTTATAATGTCATGAAGTATTTACATTTACCTTAGATGGTCGTCGCCTAGTAGTGAGTTGATTCAGTAGGGAGAGGCAATCTATATACTGTGAATTAATGATGTTTAATTGTATCATCACTGCTATCTATTGGGTCTACTAAAATCAGTCAGAGGGCATCGAGTGCTATGACCTGAAGCTTGGAGATCAGATGGTCGACCCTTATTTTTTTCTTTTAGTTCATTAGTCATTATCGTGATGTCTCGAGACTATGATTTGTGCGTCACTTGGTCATAAAGTGGTCAGGACTTTTCTTGGGAATTTTCGGTCTTGAGTATACAGGTCAATTATATACTCATCCATTATATTTAAGGAAGGGAGCGGGAAAAACCCATCATTACATTCAAAGTTTTTAGTCATGCTGACGATGTCATCTAAATGTACTGATAAGCTCTATGTTCAACTTTGCGCTTATATTGGTTGTCGTCAGTACAGTTTCTTGGATGTCGTCACCTCAGTTTATGACTATTGTGGGTCCATTTTTCTTTATTTTTTTTTCCTTTTTTGCTTCAGATTGGTATGCTACTTTTATGTGTCCAGTAATTATGCCAAGGAATATTTACCGTGAATTTTACAATTTTAGCGGATGTATTTAAACAAATAAATTATGATTGTAATAGTGTGCCATCATTCGGTGGATTTGTTCAGCTACCTTTTGTGTATACTGTATGACGGATCTCATGGAGGTTTTTGCAACCAGCGACACTTTAACTGATCTTTGATCTTTGCTTTGTCAGCTGCCTGCGGACCTTTAACACTAAGTCGTTGTAGTTTGGGTCCAGTATTGTTATATAAAATATTGGGACTTATCCAAGATGTTAATGTTATGGGCAGGGATAGAGAAGAAAAGAAATTGTTAGGAAAATCCTTAAGCATTATCTAAGAACCCTTTCCCTCTTACTAACCTTGCTCCCAACTCTGCTTTTCACCACAACTCATGCACACCAACGGAGAGTTTCAGGATTATCCTAAGCTGACACTTGCATACCAAAGTGTTTATGAATGATCTACTGTGTCTTTTAAGGAAGATATCCCTTCAGGCAGGTCCTGTGAATCTCCAACGAATCTCCTTTAGCACTTGGAACATTGCGGACTTCATCTTCTCACCTTTTCCACCATAATATTTTTTTGCACACCGGTGAACATCATACCACTGACAGTAGGGAAGGTGAGCTAGATTTGACACCAGTATACATAAGAGCTCTCAGTCAGTCTAAAAACTCATTATTTAATACTCACCTGCCCAAACTGAACATGAAAAGGCTGTGTAGCCCATTTTTTGTTGTTTTTCTCACTCCCTATCCCCCTCCCCCTCACCTCGCTCCCCTCCCTCCCCTCCCCCCACCGGCTTTCAATCCGTCCCTTTTCAAGCTGTTAATCCATATAGCCGACTTTGCATCATCGCGATCCGCCTAATCCCATTTTCACTCAATCACTAAATATCAGAACACTGTCGTGAATCAAAAGGTAATTGCGAATCTCTTTCATCATAACATTTTTCAAGGCCTGGGAGAACTATAAGTAAGTGGAGTCGAATATAAGAGGAAAATTCGCCTACGTGTACTATATAAAAGGAAAGCTGCAGAATGCAGATCTCTAGAAGGCAGCTCTTCGGCAGTGTTAGTCTAATCTTACAACCAAAACTCACCATTCTTCCGTGACCACAGAAGGACGCAGTCTTTTAATGGGTTACACTTCCTTGACATGTTCCCCCTCCTCCTATCCGCCACCCTGCCACTTTCATCATCTGTTCCCATCACTTTTCCCCTACGTAACTTTTCCCATCACGAGATACATGAACTATTTTAAATGGATGATCCTGCAAATGCTAACCATAGACTACTCACAGAAGTTGAACATTACAATGAAATAGATTACTTTGAAATACTTTGCCGCGTATTTCATAGTAATTTTGATGATGGAATTCCTTTTTTACTGTATTGCCTCTCTTAATGTTAAAAAAGATAGGAAGAAATATTATTTTATCAAAAAAATACTACCCGCGGCTGGATATGGCCATCTTCAGGAACCTTTTGCACACTGAGAATGTCAACACTTTTATAAACCTGACGTAGGTTTAGGGGAGGCACTACGCTTTCCCAGAGATAGTAACGCAGACAACACGATACGCAACTTATCACTGTGAGTGCATTGGCATTTCTAGGTTACAGACTTCTAATTGGATGAAAATAGCATGTTGTCATATGAACAAGTTGTGGAGAATGGGCCCTAGATTTATGAATCTATCTGCGAATTAGTTTGCATTCTCTCCTGATTTTGTAAATAGACCTGAAGCTTGGATCATTCACTTCGGTATCGGTGTGGCCCTCTGTGCGGAGAACTTGTCGTTAAGGAAACTAGTTAGCTTGTTTACACCTTTCGGTGTATCGGTTCGTAGCTCGAAAACGAAATGAAAGACCTATATTATTATTTTAAACATCATTTTTAGTAAGCTCATTGAATTCAGCAAACTATTAAAGAAGACAGAGATTGTGGAATTTCTTGTAAGTGACAATAGAGAAAACAGTTTTATTGGCTCAAAGAGGGGAATCGTATTAGGCTTCTGAAACCATCTATGCAAAATTGCACAACAAAGTACTGAATGATGCATTTTTGTTTCTTCCTTACAGGGAATTCACCTCAGGGTTGCAATGTCACCACTTGTTTGACACCAAACTTCACCCCGTGTCTTAGATACCATTATGCAGGATCCTATATGGGCTTTTCTGCTTTCTCTGTTTAGACACAAAGCTACTACATATTACATCAAAGTGTGTTGTTAGTTTCTCTGTAATAAATCTGCGCCAAGACAGAAAATGTTATCTGCATTACGGTCTCTTAGAAAGTGTAGTGCCTTCCCCTCATGAAAACATTACTAAATACAAGAAAAAAATCTAACTAGACTGGGGAATCGGACTAAATTCTGTTTTGAATGAATATTATGTAAGAACGAAGCCCAATTCTCGTATGAGGTTTTTTGTTGTTTTTTTAATAAGAAATGTGAAATTTTAGTTGCCTAAGTGAGTGCTATGAAGAGATGATCCATCTTACTGTGTAGCAAAATCTTCCTTGGTTACTAAGTTACCTTACAGCAATACATTATACGAGTTTATCATAACATGTCATCTTAAACGCAATACTCTTCGGCCAGGAGCAGCTAACTCAGGAAGTAGATAATAATATACTAAGAACAATGCGCATGCCCGTGACTTCTGACGTTCAGCGTCCCCTCGGATACCGTGTCAATTTCCTTAGCAACCGGACAAGTCTCTAACCAAATTAGGAAGCCAGTCGTCCTAGCCTTAATCCGATTGGTTTTCCCTCCCCACGACGAGATAACGGGGTATGCCAGGCAAATTGGCCCATCGTAGGCTAAATTTTCCATGGAATACGCACCGCAGGACTCGTAATACGTTAGTTAATGGTGCCGCCTTGCGGGTCCGGAATTTATTAGTCATCCCGGAAAGTAATTGATATTGTCCAATTTGCTGGCATAATTTATTCCAGTTCGACTCGGTAACCCAGTTAGGGAGGCTACGTTTCTCGTGCAAATCCTTGATGGCGATTTTCTGTGCGTCCTCCCCTCTCACAGAACGTGGCTATCCACTCGCTCATATGAGCCTGTTTTTAATCTCACTTTTTTTCTTGTTTTGTTCTGCTGAGGGAAAGGGACAAGCTGGTAAAATGCCTTTGTGAAAAGACTGCAAGATAATAGGGACCTTGAAAAAAACCTTATTAATATAATCATCATACCTTAATAATGTTATGGGGACGTGTTCATATAATTATGTCTATGCATTTCGTTACAACACCACTTTCACACACGAAATCTGAATTGTCACCATTTTCATCAATGCTACGTTGTGTCATGGCATTTTCTCCTATTTAGCAACGACTGTATGTGTTTAAAAACTAAGTTTTCTTGGTAAAGCTTTGTGTAAAAAGTCAGTTTTCTTTTGAACATGCTGAAGCAAAAGTTTGGTTGCTTCCCTTGTTCAGACTTCACGGATAAAAGGCCGCACTACTCTTAGTTCGTCTGTCGTCAGTAGTATAAGAAATTCGCTGTTCAGGCAAACAAAACCCGTTCGAAGAAGATGCATTTTAACTTTAAACATAATGGGTTTATAGGTCTCATACGACTTTATATTACGGTAATTTCCACAAGACAGATATCTCAGAAGGTTTTTGTTTTTTGGTGGTTTTTTTCAGTTCTCTAGGGTCATACAGTGCTACTGCTATCTACGGGTGCTGATCACTGGCTTGGTTAGTCTTTTTTTTTCTTACTTTTCATCGGACGTGTTGAATTAGGGAAATAATGATTGAAACGCTTTCCCAGGGCAGTTTTAACACAATACTAATTATAACAAGCAGTGGCGGATCTGGGAAGTTTCCGTGTGGGAGGCAATTCAAAGAGAGAGCGAGTACCACCTGTTTCCCATCTTCTCCTCTAAGAAATGAATAGCTACTTCCTGCCACAGAGGCCCCAGAGAGAAAGAGAAAAAAAAAAGGAAGGGAGGAAAGGGCGGTACTTCCGACGAGAAATCACAAGAAATAAGAGAAATTTGGAGAGAGTATGATGGCTGACGCAGGTCCCCCAGAGGATCATGGACAGACCTTGCCTATTCTCGGAAGAATAGACATTCCCACAAGTCCCGTAGATTGGAAGCACTGGAGAGTCTATATAATCATATTGTACATTCTGTTCCTCATCTAATTCCTTCCATTTTGCCTCTCTGTCTGTATGTCTCTCTGTCTCTCTGTCTCTGTCTCTTTGTCTCTCTCTGTCTCTCAATGTCTGTCTGTCTCTGTCTGTCTCTGTCTCTCTCTCTCTCTCTCTCTCTCTCTCTCTCTCTCTTCTCTCTCTCTCTCTCTCTCTCTCTCTCTCTCTCTCTCTCTCTCTTTCTCTCCTTCCATAACCAGGAGGGCGGGGAAAACCGTGGTAGAGGGTTGGTCCTTTCAACGACTTCTTCACCACTCATTGTAGGGTATTAAGTCATTTATTACTTTTCGTGTGTACTATCATTTAATACAGATTTGGTCACAGCCATTTAAGTGGTCATGCATTTTCCTGACATGGAAATTCTAGACACACATCTTGCTGAGAGCAATTCCATGCCTGGGATATCTGTCACGACGAACTACACTGAACCATAATATTTGAAAAGCACGTACTTGCCAACAGTGTAGTGACGCAACAATCCAAAATGAAACGAAGAAATTAGTCTAATAAAATTTTCGATCCTATGTGGATCTTCTTCAGTATCAAATGAAACCAGGTATTTCTCATTGCCCATGACGGACCGTGGCGCTTGTATCATTCAAATGCATGCAGTATATGGCGTGCACCTGGATGTCTGGATGCAGTTCTGGAGATTCCAGACTGTTTGTCAGTACTGACTTTTGTTTCACCATGCCAAAGTTGTGAGGTCCATGACTTTAGAGCTTGATAGGAAAAGAAGTTATTCCAATGTATAAGTACCATAACCCCGCACTCTCTATGAATATAGTACGCTGCTTTTATTGAGATCCACGACGACGCTTACGACATTCCCTTTTATTCAATTGCCAGAAATACACTCACCTGCCTAATTTAGAATTCCGGCATTTATATAGAATAAAATTTAAAAAAAAAAAAACTGTACCATAGTGAAATTTGGTGTAGTGACATGAGGGACATTGTTAAAAAAAAAAAAAACATTGATATAATCACTTTGCCAAAATTCACGCATTTTCTGGGCGAGGCCGCGAACTTGCGGATCTACCCTCGTATTTTGACTCCATGATGGAAAGGCTCGAGCTAAAAAATAACTTAATATTCCATACAATGTTAACACTACACACCCAGTCATTTCTTAAATCAGCACAAAGACACAAGGTTAACCCAGGCACGCAATATTTTAACAAGTACATCGACGTAAATCTTGTCTCTGACTACTGAGTGTCTTGTGTTCATGATGGTATGCATATGGCCCCTTGTCATCTTGGCATGACCGATAGTCATCACGTATTCTCCGTCCTGTAAATACACGTAAATCCATATTACCCTCGACCTGTAATTTTATGAGAAACCTGACTCCGGCTTTGAGCTTATCCGAACGAGATGACATTATTCCTAGATTCATCACTAATGGCTTGCTCTTTATTCCCCGCAGTATTTGATGATTTAATTTGGAGACGAGCTTACCGTCGTATTGTATTAGACCGGTTCAGCCTCGTCCACCGATCCACAATGGTGAACGTAAAGCGGCTTTAACTAAATGAATATTACTTATTACTTGACTATGTTTACAATGTAAGAACGAGCAAGGACAACAATGGTGTACGCTTTATGACCGTAGAGCTACGGCGTATTGATATGCTGTCGCTCTTTCTGACAAACAGCGGAGAGGAGCGCTGTGGACAATCAGATCTGGCCGATGTCAGTGTAGGGTCCATTTCAGTAATTAGTGTCTTCACAGTCGAACCTGGAATACCTGCCACCTGTTTATGGCGACCAGTTAGGATTTTGGGGTTCATTTTCACTGGATAATGACATTTTTAGATAGAGGGTTACGTTTGTGTACTTGGCACCTCACAAACTCGAGTTAAACCAGGAAGTCCGGCAAACTTCGTAAACAAATAAGGGGGAAGCTGACAAAACAGTTGGCAGTGACGCCGAGCAATTTACTTCTAAATTATTTCAGTGAGTCTAAAGTTATCTTTTCAACCTGCTACAGAAAGCAATGATATCTTTTCTACGTTGATGGAAATTGTTCATGTACACAGTGTAGCCTACAATTCTAGAAGCAGTTAAAAAGAGAGGTAGATTCTTTTTGAAACTGCATGAGTGGAGTCAGGCAGTAAGATGTACTCAGTGCCAGTGTCAGGCAACGTAAGGTTGCTTTAAGTTGAGATTTATGTTTGTGCATGGTTTAAGGGCAAATCCTAGGATTCTGTTAAGGTTAGGGTCAGGAGTCAAACCCTGAAGTCCGGCAAATTCCGTAAACAAAATGGAGAAGCTGACACACCCCTGAGTGGCGGAAGGGATAGCGTGCCATCTTTAATGCACCAATCAAGATGTGTTATCCTTTCCTTCAGAACATGTTTGTAAACCATATTACTATTAGAACTGCTTCAAAACATATTTCCAATATAGTGGTGTTTCCTCAAAGATGATTGGAAGAGCAGGGATTAGAGATGGCGAGCCTTTACTAATTTTGTCTCCTAGCTTTTAAGGAAATTTATTGTCAGCGTTTTCGGTATGCAAGAAATAAGCCCTACCGTGGAGTTACTTCCTTTAGCAGCTTTTGGAGACTTCTGGTTATATAGGCATTAATTTTGAAATCACTTCAGTTGAACTTACTAGGAAGGATGGTCTATTTATCACATCATTGTTTTTTTTTTCCTCTCAGGAGTCCAGTGACCTTAGCTGTGGCCTGTTTTGATGCATTTGTCATTTCCCTGACCAGTTTAGGTTAAATTAAAACAGCACTATTTCGGGTCAGGGGTTAGAAATGATAGGGACTGCCAGTGGGTTAACCCCCTGTTTTCTTGAAATAGTCGGAGATTTTATCTGGCTTTTCATGGGGTTGGCTCAAACGAAGACACACAGCAAAAAACTTTACTTGTCATGGGCTATTAAAAGTAATGTATTTTTGCTTAGATCAGATGCTGATCTCCATTACTGATGAGTGGAAAAGCCAACGAAAATAAGGACTGGAGTGACGGGAATTGATAGTACATAGTAATATACAGCACAAAGATTTCAGCGTTCTGGAGACTGTTAATACCCAGCCCATTCGGGATTCTTTGTGGACTATCAGTGTTCAGCCTGCATGAAAATCTTCTACATCCAGCCTTAGAAAGGGAGAGAGATGGCATTTTGAGGTATCGATACTTTTGATATTTAGGAATGTCGATTTCGTGTCCAAATTATCGGCAGTATTACCATAAGTGTTCTAAGTATCGGATGTATAGAAAATATCTGAAGCATGGAAATTAATTTTCATCCTCTTCCTATCCTCAGTACCAATCTAACTCCCTGTCTTATCATATTACCTCCCTCATCAATCCAAACCGTAGCGATATCAAAAGGTATCGCAAGATCGATAGAAACGAAAGTATCGAGAGTATTGAAAAGTCCATCCAGAACCAGCATCAGATTTAAATAGACTCGAAGCTTGAAAGCCGAGTATCACGAAATTTAAAAATTCAGACATGGTCCATTACCATCACTATTGTATACAGCCACCACCAGCAATAAGGCCAAGAGGGATAACTCTGGTCGTGATGGTCAGGCTATACGGCACTGTCTGAGATCTGAGTCAAACATTTGAAAGACGTAATTACATCTAATGTAGAGGATTGTCACCGGGTGTAAGAACATTGAGAGATGATTGATATGTGGGCGGGGAGGGGACAAAAGGAAGTGAGCAGGCCGACTAGAACAATATGGAAGAATGTATATATATATAGTTTTCTTGACTTTTCTTTGGATGATTTCTTGTTTTAAAGGTTATTGTTGTTGCTGCTGCTGCCGCTGCTGCTGCTGCTGCGGCTGCTGCTGCTGCTGCGGCTGCTGCTGCTGCTGATGCTGCTGGTGGTGCTGCTGTTGTTGTTGTTGTTGGTGGTGGTGGTGGTGGTGGTGGTGGTGGTGGTGTCTTTTTTATCTCAGAGATTTCGAACCTTTATTTTTTTTCCTCTTGTTTATACATGAGGTTTGTGTGAGAGTGTGTGTGTATGTCTGTCTATCTGTCTGTTTGTGAATGCGTGTGGATATGTGTGTATGTGTATGTGTGTGTGTGTGTGTGTGTGTGTGTGTGTGTGTGTGTGTGTGTGTGTGTGTGTGTGTGTGTGTGTGTGTGTGAACTGTCTATCATCTTGTGTTATTGATTACATTTCGGTCAAACTGACTAATGCCTGTATTTTATGTTAACAAACTTCTTTATGACTATTATTACTAAAAAAAAAAAAAAGAAACCACCGTTCCGAGATATCTGATAGCACTTTCTCATACATGGATTTATTGAAAATAACAAAACGGTATCGTTATTTTAATGTGCACACATTTCTATAATTTTGTACTTGCGGAAGTTTTCAAGGATTTTATCAATGTTGAAAACTTTTACATTTATTGTAAAGTTAGCAAGGGAAGACCTAACGATACCTTCACTGAAATAATTATTCTTATAATGTGGTTCAGTACCTACCACTAACCCAACGATAATAATATTGTCCATGATGGAACAACGGCAGCACCACCAACAACAACAACAACAACAAAAACAACTACAATAATAACAACAGCAGCAACAACAACAACAGGAGCAACAAGTATATTTGCTAGATGGGGATACCTCCCTCTGAGGATCTTTTGTTGCCCTGCTCACCGTATAAGAGTTTTCTATCTCGGTGATAGTGTACAAAGTCACAATGCAATTTTTCTTATCATTACGTTCAGAATGTTAAGCCAGTACTGTAGTTAAATATTGTGCAAGCCCAAACAGAAAAAAAAGACGTAGATCTATGAGTTTTTACCAGAAACTAGACCATCTCCGGCTAATAAATTTCTTTTGTCTCCAAACTCCATTCATCTCTGTGTGGAATACGACGCTACGCGTTACTGCAAAAGATGTATGAAGAGCTGTGTTTCCACCATCTTAACTTTTTAGACTTATTTTGCCTACTTTAAGACACCTCTCAAACAGTTTCTCACCATTATATTGTACCTTTCTTTAAATACATCCCTTTTATCTGATCTCTTTTGCCACGAACCCTCCCCCCCCCCTTTTCCTCTTCCCCATTGGCGTTTAAAGCATTTCGTCGCAAAGCCCTTCGTATGCATGTAAGATCATAGCTCGGAATAGGAAATGTAATTTGCCTGCTTGTTTCAGGCTTATTCACCGACAGCTCCATGTACTTGAAAGTCCATATTAATCACAATAATGCGTCTCCAGTAAGAATCTTTTTCCAGTAATGTTCCATAGTTCCACTCGATGTTCCAAGAAATGCAACCATTATATGTCGGTTAAAGTAAACGCTTTAAGAAAACGATGGAAATACAGCACACTTTTGTTTCCCGGATTTATGCTGAAAAGTAACAATGACGGTGGATATAACGTATATCATAAAGTATACATATTATTATATAATATAAAGTGGAGTTTGTGAATAACCAAATATTTTGCCTCTGTCCTATTCCTATTACCAAAAGTGTATTAATTTGTAAATATATATGTTCATAATTATACTAGATTTAATTTTTATGGTTTCATTTACATATTATATTGATATATGTATTTTATTTATGTTTCATATATTACTATTTATTTCTATGTTTTAATATAATTTAATTTTAATTTCAGAGAAAGTGGCAGAAGAGTTTTTTTGTTGTTTTTTTTTTAATCTTCTTTAGGAGGGCTTTATAAAACTTGAATGATACAAGAGGAACAACATAAATATAATTTCATGACTACTGGGGAATTCAACGGTATTTCCAATCGCATTGAGTTACAGAACACCACACAAACCACTGAAAGACACCAACAGATCAAGATAATAAACAGTTGTTCAGAAGTCTGATTTGTGACTCTCATATTCATACTTCATCCCTGATTATTTGGGATTTTGAATGTGATATTCTTAAATCCCTTTGATTAGCACCGGAGTGTCTTGCTGTGACATATTTATCTTGGGGTTTTGTGTCTTTTCACCTGTCCGTTCTTCGCGTATAATTCCCTCAACCGAACAGGTCGCCATGGTGGACAGTATCGAATCCAAAATAGTTGTGACGATACCATGAGAGAATGAAATTCTGCTTGCTGAAACTTTGGTGTCCGTATTACTTATAGATGTAAAAAACGTGTTGTGAGTATAGCGTTACAAAGAAACTCAGGATTGTTATGATTTAGAACTTCTGAGGTTCTTGTGAAAATGCACTGTATATTCGATTGAAATAGTCTTGCAAAGTCTCATTTTAGTGTTTAAATGTCACTGACATTTCAGTCAGGCTATCTCGGGCTGATGTGATCCATAGTTTTCTCTTCCCGATATAATTCGTCAGTATGTGCCAGTGGATGTGGAATCTTCCTCTCACATAACAGTTTCTGTCCTGCGACTGGCTTCAGGTTTGCGTGTCGATGTACAGCACCATATACCTACCTGGTAATTTGGTAGAGGCATATTATCTATCTAAACGTAGAGGATCAAACAGAAATTCACTCAAATTTGTTTGAGCCCCGTTATTTTGTATAGGTTAAGTAGTTATGATAATGAGCGAGTGTTGATGTTGGCACGAGACACGCGCGGATCGACAACATAAATCTCTAGGAATCTGAGAACTACACATCTAATCCTAAGGATAAACTAACATCAGACACAAGCATGCATATAATTCATATATAATTTAACTAAACACTTCATACGAATCGTTATATTTCATGCCTACATGTGATGTATGTACATTTCTGTAGGTTACCTCGACCTATTTGCCNTTTGCCCCCCCCCCCCATTGTATATGTGTATCGTCTTAAATGAAATTATTTATGATTATTATTATTATGATTATTATTATTATTATATTATTATCATTGCCATCACTATTAGTATTATAATTTTAACTATTATATCTGTCATTCTCATTACCAGAAATTATAAGTTGTTTTTTTTTAATACGTTTTCGAGGCTTAGGGATTTAAATAGGCTATTATCTCTTGAAATCTCTTGGCAGAGCTCTTTCCAAGTAGACAATGCTGTTGCCCCGCCCTGCTTCCATAATAACAGCATCTGCGGTGGCTAAATAGTCCAGTTCGAGAATGACAGTCAGTGTTGAAGTTAGTACAGATGACATAGGAAGACTTGCAAAGAGGTGGTTATCCGTCCTTTACGAAATGCCCTTTTATCTTCTGTTTGTTGGAGAAAGCTCAGCATGGATATATACCAAACACAGCCATCAGTGAAATGTTGCATAGTAAGTTTAAATGTAACTAAACTGCAACGTTACTGTAGCTTCAAGAAAGCAAAGAAGATATGAACAAGGAATTAAGAATCTGGAGGTTGCGGATCCAAATTCCTCCTGAGGCGATAAAAAAGCAACAGTTAGACGTTTGGAAGTGTTGACCCAAGTGGTCACAGCCTCTTTAGAGTGTCAAAAAGTCAAAGGGCCGATTTGTCAGACGGGGGTATCTTCTTCTGAAGATCTTCCGTTGCCTTGTTTTCCGGGTGAAAGAGTTTTCTATCTTTTTTTCTGTCACTCTGGCTCCTATAAGCATTGTCTCCTGCATGTTGTTACGGTCTTCGGCGATTATCTCTCGAGATTAATGCCTTCAAGGCAATTGAACGGGGCTNGAAATATACCCCCTACGTTGTAGGACCACAAAGTGAAAGTACAATTACAGGCCTGTAACCTATAAGGCGTTAGACATTGCTTCAAAAGTTCTAAAGATAAACTCGAATAGCAGTGGATCGAGCAGGAAGAAGTCCTTGCTTTTTTCATCCTAATCCTCTGAAAGAAAGAGAGAAGAAAACTCCCACCAATCTACTTCTTATTAGCTTAAATCTGATCTAGATTTAGATTCTACTCTGTAGATTTATTATGCATAAACTTAAACATCACGTTTAGGAGAGCATCATCTTCTTCTCTGATATTAGCCACCTAAATGGCACGGAGAAGGAATCGGATATTAAAAATCACCCAGACTCCAGAGATGGATCGATACCAAACACAGGGTGGTATTCGAGCAAGCTGGGTCTCTACACAGAGGGATCTTCTCCCGGCCAGTAATAGAGACCCTAATCCCTTTTGTCAGTCCTGTCGACTTTTCATTTCTTCATTTACCGACGGCATATTAGATTCTCCCTAGAATAAACAGACAACTAGCTTATCTCCCCAATACTAATATGAGACCGCGCTAATGACAATTACATCAACCCTATCCGGATTAAGTGCTATTGTCCTCATTACGGCCACTCCCGACTTTCTCAAAACTCCTTGTATCACTTGGAACTTCTCTCATCTTCCAATCGCCTTAAGGGGAGAGAATGAAGCAAGGAGAATGAAAACTCCCGTCATTACCCCCTCCCCTACCATACCACCCTCCCAAGTTTTTTTCTATTCTCTCCCCTTCCCCTTCACTCTACGATTCCTCTTCTCCTTCCTCATTATACGATTTTGTTTTCTTTTCATATAATTCAACTTCCATAGGTGTAAGAAAAGGGGACTTCTGGGGGTNGGGGGGGGCGCAAACAGAAAAGTAGAGAGGATAGGTATTGAGGATAGAGTAGTAATGTTAATGATGTTACAACAAAGAAAAGTACAAAAATATGCAAGGTTTGATAAAGGACACAAATCTCCAAGCCTTTTTTATCTGCGCTCCTTTCAATTTCCTTCACGTCACTATCTCCATCTCTTCCCTTCCATTCATCACCCAACTTCTCCCACCCCTCATCACCATCACCATCCATCAGTCCGGCCCATTTTTTTCCGCCTTGTATCTATGGCTACCTCATGTAATCCTCCCCAAACTTTCTCGTTGGGCCGGATGAAGTTTTCTTTATCCGCCCGACCTCTTCCCATCCTCCGCCTCCTCATCCGCGGCCTACAATCTGTTCATTAGCTTTAATACATCTTGTTCGCCTGGCCACCCCGCGACCGTTACTCTTGCTTGGTCTCATTTCTCTTTAACATCCCCTCTATTTGCACGGGCGATTTGCCGGACTTTTTCGCCTGGCATCACGGGCCCAGACTTAGAGAGATGATTCCCAATTTCCAGCAGCTTATTACATCGCCAGCCGACGGCAGCCATAGCGTGGCGTCTGAAGCAGGCCCATTCCATGGAGAGGTATCACTTCCGGTGATCCCAACGAGCATTTTTGCTAAAGTAAAATTATGTCCATTGCACTTTTATATGAATTTCTTGTTTTCATTACGAATAAATTATATGTAAATTAACTTAATCCTCTTGGCTTCCAACAGACGAAAGGGCCATGTCATCAAACTCAGTTTTGTGTCATTTCCTTCAGCTGGGCTCACGTCCAACTGTCTGTCTTTATCTTTACCTCAATACATCTACTGCTTGAGGTTCCCTACACACTCTTTTCCCTTTGTGGTTCCAGTCTAAAACCCTATCTTGTGAAGCTGTCTAGAAGCTTCCTCAGAGTATGGCCAATGCAGTACCATCATTGCTTCTTTATTCCTAAGTCTACGGAAATCTGGCAGCATGGTTCTCTTCCTGAGGTTTATTTGGGAAATTTTGTCTGGCAATCTGATACAAAGAATAATTGTATCACAGGCTTCTATTCACGAATGTATGAAGCTTGGCGTTGTTGGGAAGAAAGTGATAATTGGAGCGTAGGCTAGCCGAATTGCTAAACTACTTTCGTAGTTATCTCCTCTAGATGCAACGTGGAGCTGCATGGCCGAATGGTTCTGGCGTTGGACTCAAGATCTAAAGGTCGTAGGTTCGATTCTCAGCAACGGTCGTGTGCTAAGTGCCTTGAGATAACATTTTATTCACAGTTACCTCAGTCCGTCCGTCTGTAAAATGGTTATCAGGCTATAGACAGTGAAAGATATTGTCAAATGCTAGTCATCAGCGCTTGTAATGCCAATAGCGGCACTGTATTCTTTCCAGAAAGTTGAGAAAGGCCTTGAAGGATCTGGCCTGCTGGAGTAACAATGGTGTGAAGTCGTGTGAATGGGTGTTAGCCTAGTTACGAGACTTATGAACCACATTAATATCAATGTATATAAATTTGCATTAAAATGTGTGTATGTAAATGAATGATCACGTTTCATGGAATGCCCCGAGAGTAGAGATATAGGGAAAGCAGGGATGGGGAGAGAGATAAGAGGAAGAGGAAAAGGGGGTTTGGCTAAGAGACTTAGCTTCTGGCTAAAGCCCAGCTTAGTCTGTAGGCAAGCAAAAGAGAGTCGGAGATGAACAGAGAACCTCCCAGAAACGGAGACCCTTGATATTTGCTTCCTTAATTCGAGTCTCTAATCGCCGACAGGAATTGAATTGCCGCTATATCCTTTTGTCCTCCTGCCTCATTTGCCGCCGAGTCGTGTTTGCCCGGGAAATGATATTTTCTGGTTGGAGCACATCCTCGGCTGGCCTCTAACGACTAACCCGGTATTGCGTTCTTGGAAAACTCCGGGGTCTTGTGGAGCCCTTCGGAGAAGATTCAATCCACGAGCCATTCAAACCCCACCAATAAGATTTTCCAACCGGTGCCCGTTAACGGGGTCTGTACGAGGCTCAGAACGGAGCTGCTCTCCTCTGCTTGTTAAAGATTTGAACGCTAATCCCCGCAAGTCCCCACTTCGTTTACTGTGTGTAATTCGCCCCGAGATGAAATTTGCAGAGACACTTGGGCTGATTTTCTGAATCAGCGACGCTAATTTGGTCGGGAAATATTTTGTCAATTACCCATTGTGAGTGAGCGGGAGGCGATTTTCTGGGCTGCCGATCGTGGGCTGACTTTGTTTGCGGGCGGCTTGGGGTGGAGAATGGACGCAGTGATTGAAGGCTGACCTCTGGTGCGCCCCTCATCTCGTCTTGGAAATGACGCTATTACGACATTTTGATGCTGCTAACCCAATCCTATGCTCAAATGAAGTTCGCAGGCATCAACGTCACATTTACTTCCCCTTTTCCAGACGTTCCAGCTTCCAAAACACCATTTATCTTTGGTCGCAGAATGACTTTTTGGTTCATTTATTTTCAATTTCGGTTCAAATCTGCCAAGTTTCGTTACGCCTTCTATTTTCACAAATTACCGCATCAGTCTGAAGCTGTGTTGGAAGGAACAAGAAATCCATTTGGATTTGGACGAGGTGATCTGAAACAGACAAGACTACGGCAACACAAATTTGAATTTTCTTTCAGAACATATTAAGGCTTATGAAGTTCAGACCCCGAACAACGACGGCCCCTAAATATCTGGATGAGGAAAGTCTTTTCTAGGAATGTATTGTGAAGATTGGGTCCACCTTTCTTGAACGTAATTGCAGACAGTCACTTATCCCTTCGTGATTTTTGTAAATAGATTTGTAGGTTGAAGTCCATTCACTGAGGTGGGCGTGAGTGTACTCGTATGTACAAAAAAGGTTGTGTTGATAAAAAATTTCATCTTTCACTAAACTGAAATAACTATTAAAAAAAAAACCATAGCAGAGTATAAAGGAAAGGAGAAGGGTCGAAATAATCGTATAACATGAAATCCCACCCCCAAAAGCGGTGAAATTTAGTCCCGAATCTGTTAAAATGTAATTGTCCCAAGCAGTGTTTCCCAGTTGCTTCAGTGGATTTTACTAGTGACCGGCAAAAGAAAGCCAATAATTTAATCCCTTTTCATCTATTTTAAATTTGTTAAAAAATTTAAATGAAACATTCCCACTGTAATCAGCATGCTATACTTTGAGACCAGACCTGCGGACTAGTCTTGGCCGCCTCAGAATGTTCCTGTAGTTCGAGGAGAAAAGTTCATTTAATGACTCAAAGGGACTTTTACAATTTGACTCCTGCAATCTAAAGTAGTGCTAATAATTTCTGAATTTCTGTAAGTAGTCAGCTAAAGAGAAAAAGGTGTCTGACTCAAACTATGAAATTTATAAGCAATATACATTTTTTTAAAAAAGACTTTGGAACAAATACTGTCATAGATGGTGTTTCTTCTGTTGCTGTGTGCCGTGTTTCCAGAGCTTTGGCTCCTCGAGCAACCCACAGCAGAAATCTCCGCACCTTAGATGAGAATGAATTTCAATGGGAGTCATACCTCTTTAAAACAAAGTCACAGCCTCTTGTTCATTTAAGCAAGTCCTGAACAAGAGATATTAAATTATTACAATCTTTCTAATGATGGCCATACTATCTCGCTCTCGCCCCCCCCCCCCCNTGACCCACAGCAGAAATCTCCACACCTTAAATGAGAATGAATTTCAGTAGGAGTCAAACCTCTTTTAAACAAAGTCACACCCTCTTGCTCAATCAGGCAAGTCCTGAACAAGAGACATAAAATTATTACATTCTTTCTATTCTCTCACCCCCCTGGGGTAATTTCTAACGAAAATTAGGTGGATATTTTAATTATGGTATATTTCCGTTTAAGGTGGATTTTTAGGAAAAACAAACACGAAACACATTCTACGATCTTTAAAGTATAGATAGTACCATACTCTACACAAGTCAGCCTAAAAAACTTTCTACAGAATACATTCATATGTAAGGCACTCATATGTCAACCAGTCACAGCAAAATGGAAAAAAAAAAAAGATTTAGCAACAAAACTCTATCGTGTCGCCGCTCCAAAATCAACAACGGTCATCCAGCCTGAGGAGCCTGGGATCCACCCCTGATGCCTCTATTAATGTAATATTCGAATTAGTCTCCAACCCTTAAATAAAATTAAAATTAAATAATAATGTATCATGTTGGTCATTCGTGTGCTCTTAAATACAATCTCTCTCCCTACTCCTGTTTTTGTTATTGTTGCTAATGCGTTTTCCTCCTCCTATCTTTAGGGGTCCATGACTCTTGGGACCCTTCGCCTAGAGGGGATGGCGGGGATGCTGATTAAAATCCTTCAGAAGTCACCCTCATGAATAATATTACAGATTTTCACAACGGTCTTAAAATGTCTGCGGCTAACATGCATAAATCTGTATTTTCTCACTATCATTACTGTAAGAGAAAATGTACCCCTGTGACTACGTCATCACGAAATTAATTCTGCTATGGATTCTATGAATGGGATTGTCAACATGGTGAGCAATGGAGAACAATCGTCGAAGTAGGCCTAGCATGTTTAATTGTTTCGGCGACAGAGAGTAATACGTGGTTTAGAGCCAAGCTCGCACTTAACTGCACAGCAAATGAACGCCCCAAGAATCTTTAAAAAGCCGACCTTGGCAATCGTTGGAACGCATTAATTGAAACAAACATTGTGTAATTTCCTAATTTTGGTACATTTTATATGACGGCATCCCAAAAACGAACATTACTAAGCTGTGAATGGAATCTGAAAGCCACACAATCAGTATTAGCCGGGTAGTACTAGAAGGGGCGGATTTGACCGGAGTGTTGTCTTCATTGAAGCTGAGAGTCCCACTTCCTAGATTTCAGGACATCACTGGAGATTTTTGTCTTTTCTAAAGTTTCACCTTGAATTGACAGTGCTTGTTACGGGAAGACTGCTTATCGCCGGTGCGAAGTTCTAAGTTTGAATACTGGTAGCCTCAGAATTCTTACTGGATCATTATCATAGCGTATTTAAGATGCGGACTCTTCAGCAGTCAGCCACGGGCCTAAACCTCGTCTCAAAAACACCTGCCCTCAATATTATAGAGGCCTCCGCAGAATGTTGATTTGTCAATGATATCTAGCGTTAGCGACGTTGCGGTTACCACTGTGGTTTCTAGAATCTGTGGTGCATAGTGTGGTAACGGATTGCAAAGATCGAAGGATTTTGCTGCTTTTATAGACTACACAGTGAAAACAAAATGCCAAATCCTAGTCTGTGTTTGTGGGGGAAAATGAATACGCTGCAGCCCTGGGTTTTGAAGAAGTCTGACAATGTATGTGATCACATGTCTCCAGACAAATTCCACAACCTGCTGCTTGCTTAGGAAGTTATGATCAGGACATGGCCATTTCAAGAAGAAACGAGTCGGCCGCTTGTCTTTCTTAGATTCTTTTCATTACCATATATCGGCTCTTCTTTTCCTACAAAACCTCGAAGAGATTGACCGATTTCAACGATTTTTCACTGACTCAGGAGCTTGCTCCGACTTCAGCCGTTGTTCATTCTGTTTCAGCCAGACATTGAGATTACAAACCAGACGTCAAGAGCATTAACAACAGCAACAACGACGACGACAACAACAACAACAACAGCAACAAAATTAACAACAACAACAACAATAATGATAACAATAATAATTGGTAATTTTGAAAGGAGATTTATAGATATAATATGGTATCATAATTTCCTTATGATAACACTATTTTACGCGCGTTCTATAGGTGAAAGGGCTCGGAAGGAATCCATTCAGGTAGATATGTCGGTGATTTCACTCCTCACAAAGAAAAAAAATTCAGACACACTTTTATATTGGAGATATCTAGCTCTGGAGATGGGTGTTGTTTCGCTGTCCATACCAGATACCGTCCTGTAATACTATCTCTTATTTAAACCAGATGTCCTGAAGTACATAAATATTATTCCACAATTAATGTCTTTGTAATATGGATAAATGATTCACAGAAATATCCCTACAAGCACTTTCAAGGTGTAAGTTGTTTTTATTTTTCAGTGTTGTGGACTTATTTTTGGCCAAATGTATATTTTGCTTCGATCTTGTCGGTGGAGTCGGGAAAATTTATTCAGATTGTATTAGCCCAGATTGCCTGAACGGTTAATGGAAAAATAAGTACTGCTGATCTGGGAACAAAAAAAAACAAAACCAACCAACCAATCAAACAAACAAACAAACAAACAAACAAACAAACAAGCGAATCAAACAAGCGCTTAAATTTACTGGTTTGTACACTGTGTTGATGTCGTGTTGTCATTTAAGATTTGTTCTCATAGTATGTAAAGAAAGAAGATAATTATGATAATAAATCTCAGGGTAGGGAAATACCATTTCTAACCAAAATCACTACAAAGGCTCTTTGGGGAGAGGGGAGAGGGTAGGAGTTCACATAAATATACTATCACCTGCAGCTTTTTACCACATAAGCGTCGAGGTGATGTATATCCATCTAGGTCATTCCAATAATTTAAGTTTTCTTTCTCGACTCATTACAAAAGAATCTCCATACCCCTCTTTGCCGCCTTCCTCCCTATCCTCCACCACACACACACAATTTTACTCTGGTCCCAACTAGTCTATCTATTTTATGTAAACAGAGCTGGAGCACCACCGATTGGGTTTGTTACTACCTTAAGAATTTCATTAGTCTAGTACACCGGTGCTGACTGCATCCCTAGCTGCGTTCAACGTGCATGGTTAATATATAATTCTTGCAACAGTCAGATATTCTATCGTTAATGCGCAAGCTTTCAGATATCAAACTTACCAATTTATGCACCTAACACACCTGAAATTATGGGCTAATTTCCTGAATTTTGAGTTCGTGACGTCAAGGTCTACATGGTCATTTCACATGGATCAGATCTGCGAATTCCAGCAGAGTGTCGCGTCAGTTACGCTAATTTCTGAAAAGTTCTGACTTTACAGCAACCAGTTTGGGCTTTTATCATATATATAAAAAGGACCTATTTCTGGAGACATAAAAGTGTGTAATAATTTTCTGTTACGTCACAAGTTAAATTTGACTTTTGACCTGCTTACGAATACTTTGATTGGAAGCCTTGGAAACCTCCAGACGTTTGAAAATGTGACGTCATTTCTTTAGTAACTATTTTCATTCACTCTGTCTAGATTTTAAAAACAAAATTAAAAATTCAGTCTGTCTCACGTATCTTTTGTCAACGTTCTGTTCACGTTTCAGTTTCAGTTTCAGTAAACATTTCGATTAACAAATATGTGAAATGTCACAGTGTTTCTGTGGTCTAAAGTTTCATCGATGCTTGTCAGCTGTTTGGATCTACTTTGTGTCGCGTAACTGTGTGGTTCATTCTTGTGAGTGAAGTGTCTCAAAGTGGGTGAGGGCCACTCCATGGTCCTTTTCACGATTAAAAGTTCGGGTTTTTTTTATTTAGAGTTTATACGATAATAAGGATCTAAAACTCGTGTTTGTTTGATATCAGATTTATGAAATTCGTTATACATTTATCGTATTCGCTTACCAGAGGCTTATAAATGTATAATTCATTTCATAAATATGATATCAAACAAACACTCATTACAGACCCTCTATTTATTTAAAGTATAAGTTCAGTTCTGTTAGATAGAACCAAAACTAATTGCTGTAAAGCCGAAACTTGTCAGAAATGTGCGCAGCTGACTTGGCATTCAGCTGAAACAACGCATCTGAAGTTTAGGACGGCCTTGATCGATACTGACTTGTTAAGACATGCCCGGTTCGTACATTTTGCAAAGACATAAAGAAACATACCGGTACATAACTTGCACGTATAAAACAGACATGGTATGACGCAAAAAGATTCAGACAGACTTCACAAGAAAATAACAAGTGTGCTCATTTGAATTCATCTGTATAATATTTGCAGTTTAATTCAGCGATTACTTTTTGATCTGTTTTTTTTTTGGCTATCCTCTCTTGCTCCTTCCTCTCTCTTTCTTTCTTTCTCCCACTTCGTCTCTCCTTCTTTCTTTCTTTCTTTCTTTCTTTCTTTCTTTCTTTCTTTCTTTCTTTCTTTCTTCCTCTCTCTCTCTCTCTCTCTCTCTCTCTCTCCTCCTCCCTCTCCCCTCGCACCATTGATAACGACCTGTCTGATATACTTATGTACAACGCACCATACATATTTGTATATATACATGAACACATAATTTTATGTGACTTATACATTTACAAACAATAACCAGCCTCATGCTCTTGATTACATTTACCCTATAGGCGTTGGTGGAGATTTTACACATGAATGTATATTGTTTCACAACATACAAACAATAATATGATTTTATGCTCACTGAATTGTAGTTATTGTTCCTGTTGCTATTGTTCCACTTTGTTATTGTTGTTGTTGTTGTTGTTGTTGTTGTTGTTGTTGTTGTTGTTGTTGTTGTTGTCAGTCTTCTTCTTCTTCTTCTTCTTTTTCTTCTTCTTCTTCTTCTTCTTCTTCTTCTTCTTCTTCTTCTTCTTCTTCTTCTTCTTCCTCTTCATGCTATTAACAATTAGTTTAGTGGATTTGTTGGTTTTTTTTGTACACCTTGTATATTATTTACAGACCAACGTAAATTTCACAGTTGCAGGGCTCTCTCTCCTGAAAATTATTATAATCTTAAAACTTCGTCCTAAGAAGCAAAAAGGCAAGCAACCAGTTCCGATTATCGGTCCTCATTGTTGGGGTACACAAGTCTTTGTTTCCTTAAATGCACTACAGCTGGTCTCATCTGACGATTTGTATATCACTGGTGCATCAAGCCGATTTCTGAGACTCTTTCTATGTTTTTTATGTTTAGGTCATGTAGAAAGGAGACTATGCTTCATCCCATTTCAATCACAGGTGGTCATCTGGCAATATCATCATCATAATTTCTACCCAGTCAGATCTGTGCATACACAAGGACGAAATCAAATATTGTCAGCGCTTCCCACCAAAAGATGGGGAAACACTGAGCTCACGCTACTATTACTAACTTCTTACAAATTAATGAAAACACGCAATTTTTTTTTTGGTCAAACTGCAGTTATGAAACTGTGTACACTCAGCCACCTACCTCACTTAAAAAAAAAAAAGAATGCCTTCAGAATATTTCACATTAGTGTAGCCCTTGTCAACTGTCGTATAATACAATTATGCCATAAAATAATACTGTCCCGATTACTGGAACTCCATGGGAACGTTGAGAGAGTTGAAATAAAGCTGAGGTTATGCTCTCTGCGTTCAGTACGAATTTTCTGTACAATATTGGGCACAAGTGAAAGATGTGATTAAGCAGATCACAAAAAAAGTGGAGTTCACCAAAGACTGGTATAGTGAGAGGCATTCATTAAAAATGACTCTGTACAGTACAGTTCCTAAGCTGGGTATATCAGTATGTACAAGAAATGCAATATCAGATCACAAATGCCAGCCAGTTCAGAAATACACTGAGCTAACGGTGAAGAAATAAAAAACCAAGGAAAAAAGTTTATTTCTAACATGAATTGATATGTAAGCTGACAGTCCTTCATTCTCTCTCGTTCTCTCAAACATGACATGTTGCGAATTCACAAGATTCTAGACCCGGAGACATATACATATCTTGTTTTCAAAAAAATAGCATTACTGTTTAAAACTTGTTGGATAGAAAGAGGTGATAGTAAAGTACATTTGTAATGTTAATTTTGACACCCCGTCACTTCAAAAAGTCTCTTTCCGATGAGTTCCGGTTCTCATTCTCTCAACAGTAAAGAAAACTTGAAAAAAAAAATGAAGTTAACTTATCTCTAGGGCGGGGGTGGGAATTGATAGATATAACTGAAACTTTCACTCAGCAAATTTATATTTCAGAGGGTCTGCTTAGACTTAAGTAGGTACAGCCATGCGAATATGTGCACAGTCGGTGAACACATCAACAATTCCAAAAATATTATTTTGAAGATGACAGTAAAGCAAGACACCAATGCCCAAGTCATCCGTTTATACCCAGTCCAGACTTTCTAGTCTCCGATCTCCAAATATATTCTATAAGTGCGTAGATCTGTGGCATTAGGTAACGTTCTGCTATTATCTTTTTTTAATTATTATTATTATTTTATCCTATGGCTTCTGTGTGCCGATTCGCTTTTGTGAGAGGCATTCATTAAAAATGACTCTGTCCAGTTTCTAAGCTGGTTACATCAGTATGCACAAGAAATGTAAGAAATACAAGAAATGTCTTTTTGACAGCAATGAAAGAGTTTGCAGTCACATAATAGCATGCTTAGTTTAATTAACTTTGTACAAGTTTGAAGTAAACAATGATGTTTACACCTTAGATGTAGCTGTTTCAATGTGCCCGCTGAGCAGAATGTCCTCACTCACATGGAAATGACTGCATCTAGAATTCGTTTTTAACAATGAAAAAAAAAAAAAAAAGATTTACTGACTACAGCCGTATTATCCTCAACATGTAGTCTACATCAAACTGAAGAGCTGAGATGAAACTGCCTATTTTCTCAGGGATTGTAATTATGTCATTCCCAATATGGCGGAAGTTTAAAATTATCGAAACGAAAGCAACCAAAAAAAAAAAGGTGGGGGTGGAAACGAATGAACGAACTGGACTGAAATTATCGGTTAAATGAAATTATAGCCGTTAGCGACCATCTGAGGGGCACGTCCGTGTGGGACTTAGGATGCAAGGCAGACAATTCATGGAAATAATTTCAAGCAAGAAACATTGAATTATATCCCCTTGCTCCAAGTTCTCTCCTCACGAGTATCCCGAAATTAAGCCGCTTTTTATCGTTCGTGAGTTGTAGAACTACAGTTCAGTGGAAAGATTTACCGCGTTCTCTCATTTTCTCTAATGCAAAAGCAAGCCCTGAACTTCAACCACGGCAAAGGTGTTGAAATAATATTCTTGGTGTGGAAACATGCACAACAAGTCACTATAGCTGTCCGCCACCGAAGATGCTGGATATATTTTACTAAATGGGCACTATCGCTGGCAGCTTGATGTGCTTAAAACCACAGTTCATATGAGCACCCCAATTTGCATAAAACCAGTTCTTTAACGGTAGAAATCATGGCACATGGGAAAGACGTTGAATCAATCAGTCAGAGGTGCTTTGCTGTAGAAACTCAGTCTTTATAGGTCATACTGGCTCCCCCCCCCTCCCAAACAAGCCCCCTAC
>JAWQUT010000240.1:345637-360617 GCA_033807755.1 Ellobium chinense
GAGTATTCGCTGTCTCTTGTCCACAGCCACATATCCAGTCCACACAAGGGTGGACTGAAGAAAATGTGTATGAAATTCTATCCCAATGAATAATTCAGAACACAAGACTAGTCATGGCTGACTCGTATGTAAAACGCAGAACCAGAAAGGCACTACATTTAGAGGACTCTGCTGTGGAGACTTGACAGGGCAATAAATCATGGCTTCTTGCTCTGGAATCATGGGCTGAATTCATTCATTCATTCATTCATTCATTCATTCATTCATTCATTCATTCATTCATTCATTCATTCATTCATTCATTCATTCATTCTTTCTTTCTTTCTTTCATTCTTTCTTTCTTCCTTTCCTTCTTTCTTTCTTTCTTTCTTTCTTTCTTTCCAGAAGTAAAACGTTTTTTTTAAAAAAGAAAAAAAAGACTGGTACTAAATTTTATCAGCTAATTTGTTTTTATCACTTTGTAAGGCTTATAAATTTCACGTTTATTGCTTGATTCATGGCTTTATTGCAGTTTTTAGCTTCCACTAAATTTACAGCAATAGCGTAACGTATAGAGCTCAAAATAACATAGGGGAAAACACCCAGAGCAGAATCACAGCCACACAGATAAAGCCAAGTCCCATCATCACCGCCAGCTGGATCAGTTGACGCCTAGTCAGTTTCTCCTTCAGCCGGAACAGAGGGACGACCATGTAACAACGTGGGGCTCCCCTGGCCTCGCTGTGGAGGGGGAAGGTGAGGCCGTGAGTGGGAATGCGCGTGACAATGGAACTCGTCGTGAGTGGCGTAGACGTGCTTTTGCTGGAATCGCCCAAGAGGGCTTTGGTTGGTTGGCTGTCTATGTCATGTGACTCTAGAGGGTTTTCTGGGTCACCTGCCTTCGTAACAGGAAAGTTGATACTGTGAGTAGGAATAGGAATGACGGTGGACGATGACTTGGGCGATGGTGATGACTTCTTACTGTAGTCCCCCAGGAAGGCTTTACATGACTGGCCGTTTAGATCAGGTGGTTCTAGTGAGGTCTTTCCATCACGGAACTTCGTTGTGTTCCTGTATCAATGAAAAAGAAAAATAAGATGATGCCTTACAGCTAATGTGGCAAAGAATGATGGCTATGGTCTTTTATGCCAGTATGTTGCCACGAAGCACCGAGACGCAGTAAACCTCTGTGCTGACCTCTGTTGGATGATAACAACGCATAGAGTCAAATTAAATAATGGAATAAAATACATGGTTGATATTATATACTCGCAGATTGACTGACATAGTTCTTGAATGAAAATGAATGGAGTAAGTTACCTAGGCGTACAGCTGGGTGACACAGGACTACGAGAAGACATTGAAATACATGTACATCGAACACCAACATAATACAGCTACACTTACACCACTTCTGGGTCAGGCAGACCTCCAGTCAGGACTTTGGTCTGGTTGTTTGAAGAAGTCTCCCTGGATGATGGTAACATTGTCATGCAGGTGTCTGCTTTGTGATCTAAGCTGTCTCTCTGACAGTTCTGAAGAGTGAACTCTGACCTGTCGGGGCTGACACAGTTTGTGAAATGTTGGGCACACATGTGAGCTGTTGTCTCCCGTAAGCGTAATGGCTTGCTGCTTTTCGGTGACACAGTTCTACGCTGGTTACCATGATCATCCCTTTGAGAGTCCTTCTGCCCGGCTGAAATGCAATCTATTCCGTTGACAAAAAGTTTGTCAGACAAATCGTTGTGATAGAACCCATTTTGATCGTCGTTAATCTCTTGAAATTCTGAGGAGAAAATGCAAGACTTCTCTTTCAAGGAAGTCAAATTATCGCTTTTTGCGAGATCTAACGTTGTGGTCAGTCTGTGGTCAGGAGAAGTGAATCCACCCTTTTTATCATCGAGAGCGGTAGTTTCCATCATGTTGCTTTGATTGCTTCGTGTGCTACCATTCTGTTCTGAGATTGCATCATAGCTTTCACCATGACTTACAGATTCTGACCTCAGACTATTGTTCACAGCATTGTTGACATTATCGCTGTAATTGGTGCCTGCTGTATGAAGGATCATTAGTGTGTTTTCAGAGAGTCCGCCGGATGAATTAAAACCGTAGCTTGTGTCTCGTGCCTTTTGACAAGGTGTGCAAACTGCAGACCTGTCGCAAGACACACTTTCATTATCCTCTGCAATCTCAGTGCGTCTTGGCTGTCCGCGAATTCCTGTGGGTTCACCTGAATTAAAATGTCTGATATAGTCTTGAATCAAAAATAGTTCGCTGTTGAGCGCCCCTGTACGAAAGTGATTCAAAGACTCCTGCGTGCTGGCTCCACGGCTCGCCTTATAACACCCATCCTTAGAATGCCTACATGAACACTCCGCTTTGGAATTGCTCTCACGTTTGAATTCACAACCACAGCTTTTACCAAAAGCTTGGCAAGAAAAGTTAACATGAGCTCCTTCTTGCTTGCCACACCTTACCACACTCTCCTCTGAAAAGATGGCCTCCCTGTTGTTTTTTGTTGGACCCCGCTCATGAGAACTCACGTCCCCCGATTTGTTTAAAGACGTCCTCGTGCTGCTGTTGTCAGTATTAAGAGAGGCTGTGGTCTCAGGGAGAAATTCTCTCATGCTTGTTTGAGAAGGCCCAAATCTTCAAGGCCACGGTCCATGACTGTCCCGTGTTACGCGAAGCCAGCGAATCTCGGGCAATGGGTGCAATGGCATGTACACGTTGAGTCCTGGGTCAACAAGGGGAAATCCTGTTTGACAGTGGAAAGGGAATGCGTTAGTCAGAATTGGCATAGTATAGGTAGATTAAATCAGTGTTAAATCGTCTATATTTACTCAAGGTTCATGTCTCTTCTCCCTTTTCTCTGAGTCCTCTCCCTCCTTTCTTCTCGCAGGCAAAAAAAAAAAACAACATTCATTCTCATTCATTTCCGTGTTTTTAAGGGACAAATTTATGTGAAGTTGAAATGACCGATACGAACAAGATTATGACTAGACTACATCATAAACCTCCATCCCTTAAACTACAGTGTGGGAACCGCACGCCCCATGTTCATAATATATATTTTCTATTTTTTGCACTTTATTGTGTTTTTCTCCTCCTTTTTCGTGGACTCCCTGACTCTCGTCCCTACCTTCCCCGCCCCGTGCGTTGAGGACGTTGGAGGGTGTACTATGATTACGCACTGAATAGGACTAACCACCATGAAATGGACCTGAGTGGATTTCGCTTTCCGTGCATACAATAACCAGTGACAAGTGACACAACTACGGAATGCCGAAGTAAGAGACATACCATGGTTGGCGACTGTGAACAATAATTTAAAGGCGAGCCCGGGGTATAAAAGGAGAAGAGAGGCATGATGGAACACTGAAGGAATTTGAATTCGACTGCACGGTTTATATCGGAGGGGTTTGGGTTGTTGTTGGTTTTTTTCTCTAATAAATTTTTTTCCGATTTTTGAGTAAAACATTTCATACTGCATAGAAACTCTGCTGATCGCCCGTTTATTGTCCCTCCGAAAGAGCAAACGAAACACGTAAAGAAGACTGATTTTTTTGTTGTTGTTGCTGTTAATAAAAATAGCTTTTGAAAGAGGGGAAGCTAATCCATCTGAGTCGAGGGAGTACAGTGTCTACGCCGATTGCAGGCGGGGGATCGCCTTCCGACAGTAAAGATCGGATGGCACAGCTTTAAGCTAGTTTTCTGTGGCCGTATGCATAATCCTTAAGTTAGTTAACGCACTGCGGTAACCATGGGAGACTCCCAAAACATCAGTAGTGTTCACTGTAGTTAACGCAGTACGTTAATTAACGAATGGATTATGAATACGGCTACTGTTTTCATATTCTGACTCTACTCTACAAACAGCCTCACCTTGCGATGCCTCCGATGGCAAGGGGGAGAGGCAACGGATGNACTTTCTCCTTCGTTTACTAAATTTAAAAGGGGTCTATTGCATTTATGTACACAAAGAGCTGCCGAAGATGCTTCATTCAGTTGTCTATTCATGCTCTGATTCCAAACCACCTTCAACTGGAGGCAACGATCACAGTGTCAGCGAGTGCGACCGGATGTAACGACCTGAAGACTTGTTTTTTTTTCTTTTTAATGTTCATTTCTAGGTTTTCGACAAGGCTGTAACTTGTACCCCGTGTCTCAATATGTCCTTCTTATTTAGGCTAGTAAGAGTCAGAAAAGAAGTTAGGCTAATGCGACAGAACAATGTATTGACGTCATTCACATGAACGCTACGCATTTTTTTTTTCTACATAATGCTATTCTTCTCAAAATATTTGCTAATCGACAACGTTAATGCGAGATCTAAACTCTCCAGCACAATAGGGCATAAACAAAGCATAATGTCATGCAAACTTTGGGCAGGGTTTTGCTGCAGAATAAGAAAGTTGTACAACACATAAAGAAAAAGAGAGTTTTAACCCTCTAGCGCCCAGCGTATCAGATCTGATACATTTTGCGGAATAAAGAAAAAGCAAACCAAGATCATCACCCCACCATGATAGTGTGACGTCGTATGGGCGGGCATTAGCGTGGATATGATACTTATAAACCGCATTATTATTATTATTATTATTATTATTATTATTATCATCATTTTGATGCTTGTTCCAGCATAGTGGATCCAGAAGTGATCCAAAAACTGGAGCTCGGACTTTTTGTGCCATTGTAAATAGGGCTGGGCACTAGAGGGTTAAAGGGTTTGACTACAGTTAATCATTTTCTGCGCTATCAGAAATAACACAACTCTGCTCATGGCGCTGTGCATAAATTTGCATAACAGCTGAGAAGAGTCCACGGCCTGAGGTCCCGAGGATGATAACGAGTGAGAGCGATAGGATCGATGAATCGATGCATAACTCCGAAGGAAAGGGCGTGAGAGACACAAGACAAAAACAATAGCATAAACAATTACTCAGCAAAAGAAACGTTCATATATTACGACGAACTAGGGTCGTTTGGAAAAGTGCCAAAATTAAACAAAATATTCCTAAAATATCCTGGGTGCTTTCTAATATAGGAGAAGGGACGATGGTAGTTGTAGCTGTTTTATTCCTATTAAAAATGAAAAATGTATGTGAATACACATGCATGAAATGTGAACTCACTGCGACAATAAACTGCTGCTTCGGGTGGTGGCAGTGAGTGGTGATGCTGCTGCTACTGCCGCTGCTGCTGCTGCTGTTGATGATGATGATGATGATAATGAAGATGGATTTTGTTAGAAGAAACCACGTCAAGAAGATGGATTTTCTTAGAAGAAACCGTATCAAGAAGATGGACTTTCTTAGAAGAAACCACGTCAAGAAAATGGATTTTCTTAGAAGAAGAAGATGCATTTCCTTAAAAGAAATCACGTCACGAAGATGAATATTCTTAGAAGAAACAACGTCAAAATAGATGGAGTTTCTTAGAAGAAACCACGTCAAGATTAGAAGCAATTTTCGTTCTTATTCCTTCACTAGCTTTTTAATAAATTCCGTGAATTAAGATTGAGCTTTTAATTTTTCTCAGTTTTAAATGGTGATGGTGATGATGATAATGATAATGATGATGATGAGTGATGATGATGATGATCATGATGATGATGAAGTGGATCTAGACAATTGTCGTGGACCGCTGTGTTTATGCTGCACTATGTTTTATTTTAAACGTATGATGATCTTTTCTCTTTTTGGCCAAGTGATCTCATAAGTGAGTTTCCCTTTTACATTCACCCATTATGACGATGTGGATGACAATGACAACAACGATGATGACAACAACTGGCAACAAGGATATGTTCAACTACGTCCCTATTTGTTTGATGTGATTTTGCACCTCATCCCACTTGCATCGTCTTCACTGCCACTTGAAATTGACATTCATATTATTTTCTTATAATCCGATTCGGCCAAAACCGTACTGTGTATCTCTTGAAAGTATCTGCCAATCGCATTTCTCGGCTTGACAAACCAAGCATGATCGATACCTGCATAGCTAAATGTCATATACACCTTATTTCATCTTACGCAAAAATAACCTACTTACCGCGCGCAGAAGGCTAGAACCATTAGCCTACATGCCGGAGTTTCTAGGAAGGGTTAAGAGCGAGACAAAAAGCCATGGTGCGAAAACATAAGGTTAACTGCAGTGACCAACCCATATTGCTTAGGTCTTAGATTCCACAAGTATTAAATATCTTATCAGAGTACATTATCGCATCTGAAATCCATGCCCACAGTATGTTAAGAGCAAAACAAACAGGTCTGGTAAGAAATCAGTATTATATCTGAAGAGTATATTATATGTTCTAGAGATATCCAAATACCAAACCATGTCATCCAAAATAGACCACAGTAAACTAAGACTAAGAGCAAAACAGACTCATCTGGTACGATATCATGTTTCTGGTCGAGTAGCACATCTGATATGTGTATGTATTCTAGCGTATATCCAAACCCACCAAACCAGTTCATTGTCACTTTTGTAATCCTTTTGTGAATTCGTCATGTGAAAGATTAACCACAAAGTTTTTAAGAACGAAACAAAACCCTACAGCACAGTTAGATTACAATCCTTACCACAAAAGCCCACCTGTTGTATATCATGTACTATGTGCCTACCTTCGGTCCAGAACTACAGTATGTATGTTATCACTTCTGTAATCCGCGGTGAAACCGTTACATTCAGTTTGCAAGCATAGTCATGAAGTGTAAAGAGTAAAACAAACTGCCATAGTGAGAGAGCATGTCTTTGCTGTGATACTGCAGCTTAGTGTAAGCCCACATATAGTAAGTCCATCAGAGTGCATTATCGCGTCAATGATTCTATGCAACACTGTCACATGTAAGAATACTTACATATGTTAATTACATAGCAAACTGATAAGGCCCGAAAACGTGCCTTTGCTGCAGCAATCGTTGCCTATCTACGATGGATATATAGTTTTATCTACAATCCCTAGATCAGAGTGTATTGTAGCTTCTGTAAAAGTGTGTGAAGTCTACACACAGCTAAATATCCATACAAGATTAGAGCGAAACAAACCCATAGTGAGAATGCATGTATTTGCTGTAGTACTGCAGCTTACTAGAAGTCCACTATTATAGTCAGTAACTCAAATCAGGGTGCATTATCACGTCCATAATCCTATGCAAAACTGACACATGAATTTTTTGTTTTATTTACTAATCTTAAGCACAGAGCAAACTGATAAGACTCAAAAACGTGCCTTTTCTGCAGTAATCGCTGCCTACCTATGATGTGTATATAGTCTATCTACAATCTCTAGATCAGAGTGTATTATAGCTTCCGCAATATTGTGTGAAATCTCCGCATGCAAAAATATCCACACCATAGGCCTATTAACAAACTACCAAAGGGATAAAATTCTTTGCCGCGATAGCAATAACTCAAGCCATTTATCATTAATTTGTGCAGTCGTTGGGTGCAGAATATCGACAAAATGTTGCGGGCAAAACCAGCTGTCGTAGTATGAGAGAACGCTTTTGCATAAATAGCAGTCTATCAGTTGTGTGTATATATAACACACCACACTTACTGAAACCGGAGAGCATTGTTGCTCATCAAATCCATTGTGAAACTGGAACATGCTGGAGTAACCACAAGAATAATCATAATAAAGTTCAGAGCAAAACAAACTGCCACGGTTAGAAAATACGCAGGTTTTTATAGTAGCCTACCTGTTAGTATAGTATATATACCTTATCCACATTCCTCAAACCAGATCAGAGTCTTTCCCTAATCCTTTGTGAAAACCAAAACCTCCGAGTGTCCGCTCTGTACTTCACCGGACTAGTAACTACAGTATACTCCGAGAGAGATTGTACTAGACGTACATAGTCACCCACCACTGCTTGCTATTCAGTCCCGCTAGATACTGTGGAAGAGGATAAATACTGCCACTGACCTAGAAACACAAATCACTTTATGGCAGGTATCTGTCACTCTCGCCGTGCCCTTTCACCTCCTACCAACGCTCCGCCCAACCCTGCGAGGACCTCTCTCCTCAGTCTCTCCACCTCAACTGAATGCCCAATTCGAAAACATTACTTTAGTGTCTTACAGTACACAAAACTATTTTACGTACAATGAATGACTTAAGATCACACATTTGATTTGATTTGAACATTGGCACTCCTTAATTCATTTATAATTAGTTTATATACATACATAGGTGTTTCTGGGACATTTGTTCCTCATATAATGCATAGTAATACAGCATGTAACAAAACATATGAAAACATCAATAATAAGGAGTGCCAAGAATGAGATACCGGAGTAGTCGTGAATGGTATACTATAATCTCTAGCCTTTTAATTTTTCCCTTTCTTCCTATCCTTCAAAATAATTTTCCCCAAAGTATCTTCTATCTGTGATATTCTTTATTGTAAATAAGGGGTGGGGCCTCTACGGCATGCGGCCCCCTACTCCCTCTCCAGATACCATTCTCCGCTCCCAGACTCCGAATGGGGCCACTTTGCCTTAGAGGACATCAAATAAAACCAAATAAAAGAAGGAGATACCCCTGCCCCCTCCCCAACTACTGGGTCACAACTGATGCTACTTAATGCATCATCACTGTATCAGACTCCCCAGTTGTTCGTCTTCACGTATTCCCCACCAAAAATATCTTTTGCTACACCGCTGTAAAACCCTTTCTCTTCATTCTCTTAAATCACAGTGTTTACATTGAGTTCAAAGGATAAAGAGCCCTACTCTTCATCCCAGATCACCCCACCTTCTCCCTCGCTCTTTCCTCCTGTGTCTAGAAAAACAAGTGAAAAGAATATCTTCATTCCTCCCTCCCTCCCTCCCTCCCTCCCTTCGTCTATGTCTCTGCCCTTCTCTCTCTCTCTCTCTCTCTNCTCTCTCTCTCTCTCTCTCTCTCTCTCTCTCTCTCTCCCTCTCTCTCAGTCCCTCTTTTTCATTTTGTCAAGCAGAACAGAATTTGGACCTTGTAGCAAAACGGTTTATGCATCCCAAGGCATGGTGGCCCATATTTTCCAGTATGAGAAGCTCTAATCAAATCCATTCAGGTCTCCTGCTCCTGTTTCACGCGGTGTCTGGAGCACAACAGTTGACAATAGACTAAAACTTCCACTGTATTTATTCTGTGGAGACTTAGTGGAGAGCAAACTGATTTGTTAAATGATAGTCTAGTCCACCAATACAGGGCTGGATGTCCTATCTGATATTTTTTTTTTCAAAAATGTGTCACATACTTCGTTAAGATTCCTTTAAGATAAACGAGGAAAGGTCAAAGGTCAAGACGTTAGGGCAGTCTCCGACACATTGCCCTAGGGGACATTAAACCAATTTACATAAGAGTAAATTAATGCTAGGTCTCTGTCCAACCCCTTCACTTAATCTCGGTGGAGTATAATAGTAATGTTACATGCCCTTGACACCATTGCATTCATGGTAATCTGTATGTAAGACTTACAGTTTGACAACTTTTCCATAGTCAGCCAAAGTGCGCGGCCAAAATGATGTTTACATAGACTTGATATGGGACACATGGGATTGAAACTGAGGAAGCCGGAGAAGAGAAAGAGAGGCGGGGAGGAAGGGAGGGAAAGAGACAGCGATAGAGAGAAAGCGTCACCGCAGTGAGCTAGAAAGAAAAGACTGGCAGAAAGACCAAATCAACAGACACCGATAAAGGCGGACAGACAGACATATTATGGAAATGTCTGCAGCCATATTTGTAAACAAACCCATGACAAAAACAATAAATTGTAGCCTAGCTACTGATTTGGCTTCCATAACCCCCGCCCACTGACCGAAATTAACCGTCAAAAGTCAGAACGCATTAAAATTTCTCGTTCCTAGAAACAACAAGATACCACAAACATAAAACGTGCAAAACAGTCAGACAGAAAGAAAACAATATCTAAAAGTGAAAGTGAATATTCCGTCGATACCAAAACATCGGTTGCCATCTTTGTCACTTGATCATAAACATTGCTGTTTTCAAATACTTAAGAGAGAGGAGGGCGGTCAGGTATATTATGGTAACTAGGATGTTTTCCCAAATCAGTGTTTAGCTGTAAACGCCTCTGTCCACATTACGAAAACAAGTCTGACACATTTATATATTTATTATGTTATAATAAGAGGGATCTACCGACTACGGTCAACAAGGTGAACTTAAGGTCAACCCCAGGAAAACTTGTTCTTTACTACAATAGGCCCCATATTTTATAACGTTACAGCCGCGAACTGAAATTACCTTATTAAATTTCTCTTACAAGTAATGGTGAGACTAGTGTATGTTAAGTGTTACGGGCCCAGTGTAAATCAAATGTAGTGACTTCATTTCAGAGACATCTTTAACATGGAGTTTTTGCTGTAACATAAACAAATCTACAAATGGAGATGAAACCTGACCAGCACTGAACACAACGAAGCTGGTGCCTTAGTTTTATAGCATTTAGAATTTGACCTCTTCATCCCACTTCTGGTCATTTGTGATGCTCCTGACTGATCGACCGAAATTAGTTTTTTTAACGTAGGCTAGGGCAAGGTGGTCCTATTCGCAGACCCATGACACTATTACAATTAGTATCATGACCTTACCAAGCGCATACTGACTGAAGTTCAGACTTGACTGCAGATTAGAATGTAAGTTATCTACACATGTACTAAAGCAGGATGGCAAAAACTGGTAGCTTTAGCCCACTGATTCCTGCTTCCCCCCTCCCCCCTTTTTTTTTAGGTTTGTTGCAATCTTTTTATTTGCAAACGTGACAGTGAGTCGGTGAGAATACGAAGCTGCATGCTTTATATCACAGATCTTATCATGCCAAGAAACAGATGAGGCAATCAAACTGACACAACAGGCAGTTAATGCCTCCAGAGAAATCAGAAGCGATTTTGAAGAATGCCATAAAACAATGGTTGTGGCAGTGGCAGTGGCCTGGGCGCTTTATCGGGACATCGCCATCTTGCTTCGCTTTCCCTCGGACTCATATATTGTGTCAAATTTGGTAAGTTGAGAAATTGCGTCAATACTCTTTGGACCCATTTTCATAGTATTGTGGCAATAGTCAATCCCTAAAACAATTTCCTGTTACACCTGACACAACAAAAACGCCTCTGGGATTAATGTTTCAGACATTGCCAATCTCAAATTAATGGCATCTTATCAGCAGGCCCCAACTGGTGATCACAGGTTATTATAAAGGTTATTACAGAGGTTGGACAGCTTGTCCTGCTATGGACATATGCGTTGGTTAACATACATATAGCAACACAACAGTATAAATGAACTTTGAATGTGTAATCAAGTCTGAATTTACATCGAAAAGCGCTTGGTTGAATAACAGTATCTTTGAATGTATCTTGGGTCGCACATAAACGCTGGGCATGGGCAAATGCCACTTTTTAGGCATCGATGCGATGTTGAGTACTTCTCTGAAACTGAAAGTCGATGTTGATACCGAGTACTTTACTGTTTAAAAGAAAGTAAAAACATGTCTGTAATCAAATGGATTATATCAGATATTAGGCTAAGAAACAGTGTTGATCGATAAGCCAAAGAGATCATTATAGTCTACGACTAACACATTCATTTTATTAATTTTAACTACTTACAGAACACTACTTACAAATAAGCCTAGGCCGAATGGATCCCGTCTCAGGGTCCTGTGGTCTTCGGGGGCGCTGCACCAGGAGACGAGGTTAATTAATGGGTAGAAACGAGAGGGACTGAAGAGAAAGAGGAAGAAAGTGCATGAGAGAAAGAGGAAGGAATGGGTAGGGGTTTGACGAATATTTCTCAGTTTAAAACCTGTGGCCATAGCAGATCTTGTCTCAGACATGGTCGTCTCATAATATCGCAAAGTACTCCGGTGGGCTGGATCGAACCTAACATTCGTTAACAAAATATTTATTATTTTATCACTATACCAATTAGTTGTTATAATTATATTGCCTTTGCTCCTCTCTCTCTCTCTCTCTCTCTCTCTCTCTCTCTCTCTCTCTCTCTCTCTCTCTCTCTCTCTCTCNTCTCTCTCTCTCTCTCTCTCTCTCGCTCTCGGTCTTTCTCTCGATAGCAAGGAAAGAAGGCTCCCGCCTTTCGCCAGTCCAGGGTTCCATGGGGTTCCATAGACCCTAGATGCGCTCCTGACTCAATGTACCAGGCAAGACAAGGCCTTCAGATCTGTTTATGTCTTTGGGAGGGAGGGAGACCCAAAGGGAAATGAAAAGATTATACTAAGCGAAGATAAACAAAATAAAAAATGTTAACCCTACTGGGCTTTCAAGGAACTTTAAACTACTACATACTTTTCGACAGGTGCCTGCCGATACCGATATCTCTAAAGTACTCGGTATCGACACCTTTCCATACTAATGCATATTATGACCTATTATTGGCCTCCAGCAATGAGGAGGCTACGGGAAACATCTGATGCACTTAATAGGAATAATACATCCGTCTTTCACATTTTGTAGTACCGTATTCAAACATGATTTGGTTTTCATTGCCATCCCTTAACACATTTAACAACAACCATCTTTTTCATCTTGTATTCAAAGGGCTGCTTTTATTGCTTTGAAATCTTTTCAGCTGATGTTGTTTATAGTACCAGGGTACAATATTGAGTTATTCGGGTCATCCTGGTCTTTGAGTCCTTAAAATACTGTAGGGGTGCATAATAGAGATGAAGAATTTTTTTTTTTAAAAACACACAAACACGTGAATGACGCTTATCACGCCGGTTTTATTTAACTACTGTAGAAATAATATCTTGCACTAGGATATAATTTTCGTGAATTTCACGAGTTTGGCTTGACTCGCCATTTTTACTTCCTGCCTACAAAACAAAAATGTATTCCTTCCAAATGTGTCATGAAGGCAGTAAACAGTCTACAAGTGGTCCGAGTGTGTGCAACCAGAGGGAATGAAAAGTACAACAGCTTTTCAATTGTTTGGATTTATCAGCTCGTCTTTGATGTAGGCCTCATATAAAAGTTTCCAGAAGAAAAAGAAGACGACGAAGAAGAAGATAAGTCACTTTTTTTTTCCCAATCGGCTATTCTGTAACTAGATTCCGGTTTACTCTAGATTTCTGTGCCCATATAACATAAAAGAACCATCATGCGCGGCTGGCTAAAATTAAATCCTGGCGAAGACTATTTCCGCCTATTCGGAAAAATTAGATCTCCTCCAAAAATACCACGTATACTGTAGTTTAAAACACATCCTGATAAGCATCATTCACATTTACTATTATTATTATTATTATTATTATTATTATTCATCTATAGCTAGGCAAAGATAGCATGTATCATTTCTTCTAAGGCCGTAATGTGTATATGCATAGCTGGGTCAAACTTGAGTTTATCAGCAAGTGCAGCAAAACTTCCAAAGAAAAAAAGATCGGAACAAAAGGAAGCCTTAAAACGGCACCGCAGAGTCATTAATGTATTAATCTGAGATAAGCGTTCAGAGCATTTGAAATGCAAAATATCTCTATATTATCCCAACGCATGTTCAGTAGGTGAAACCACTGCACCTGGCCTCTATTTACAGTAAAGAGAGTATGCGCTATCTAGGTTTATTACAGTGTGTCTTTATGTGTAAAGTTCTTTTTCAAAGATTCATTCCATACATGCAGTCGAGATATGGCTGGTAAAAATTGTTGGTTTGATCTAGATTAAAGACACACTTGGCCTTCTTTTATGAAACGGTAGATACATTTCAGGATCGTAATTTACCTCTTGTCTTCTCCTTCTACTTCTCCCATTAAGCCACCATCCATCCATCCTCACACACACACACACACACACACACACACACACACACACACACAATCGCCAGATTTTAGCACTATCTTTTGCCTCCGTCATCTCCCTGTTGGTATATTGTTGAAATATCACAATAATGCATGCACAGCATTTCCATCAGGTCATCTACCCCTAGTTTATAAACTTCTCTCCAAACAAATCCTCCTTATTCACAGAAATCCCCATGGAGCTCTTTTTTCCAGACAGGACTGCCCATAACAGGCCTTCATGCAATGCGCCCAACATCACAACTACCGACAGTCTGCACTGTTTCTGAGATCTACAATATTATTTTCCGAACCAAACGTCGTTTGCTGAACAAAAAAATGCACTTTATTCTTCGTGGTCTCAATAAAGGGAAAGCACTGTTCTCAAACCCATGACTGATCTAAATTAAATTATATTAATGTCCTATCTACAACACTTTGAAAATCGCGATAGTAATTTATGCTGTGTGCAGAGCTGGTACAGCGCTTTAAATAGTTAGATCGCGTTGGATTGCTCGAAAACCAGGACCGATGCTAGTAGGTTATTTACAGTGAGATTAGGACCAATGAAATGTAGGCGAAGTTTAAATTACCCTACTTATTCTTCATGGGATAGGTTGTTTCTTTTTTAGACTCTTGCATTCCTTCCTACCTTCCCTTTCGCCGAACCGACTGTAGCTTATGTAAGTTCTACCCTAGATTATATCAATAGAGTACGAATAGTAGAAAGAAAGCTGAAAAAGAAGGAAAAAGAAGGAGATGAGAAAGAAGGTGCGAAGTAAGAAGAAGAAGAGACGGCAGGGAAGGTCAATGTGGCTTATAGTTATAATGGTTGAGCACAAGGACACATTTCATGACGGGCAGTTTTTATAAATTCTCAAGGACAGTCACACATAGCGAATACTTTCAATCTCGGTTTTGAAACTTGTTTGTCAGCGCTTCTTATGTAGTTTTATTCATAAGCTGTTTAAATAGCTTTCCAGCATTAATATGTTTTTATGGGGGACATCATTGGAACTTAAGCCCGTACGTGTCATTTATGTGGTACATATTACACGTTTGACCTGTTATGGATGATATTTCTTTAGCCCCGTGGCTTTCGGTAAAAGCTGTAAAGAATAATTTTTTTTTAACCTGAAATTTCATGACTGCACCTCTTGCTGTTGAATGGGAATCCAGGATGTCACCCC
>JAWQUT010000240.1:377034-393953 GCA_033807755.1 Ellobium chinense
AAATCCCATTCCCATGTTTCATCCATAGCACCTTGTTTTTGTGAAATATGACTTTTCAGAACTACTGTTAACTACTTGCATACTGAAACCTAACAGTCAGACAGCCACTCTAAGTTTACATGATCGTGACTTAGGCTGGCATATTATACAGATTACATGTTTGCTTAATAATGAACATGGGTGGAAAATATTTGTTTCACAATGGAAAGTAACCAGAGGTTAAGTTTGAAACCAGTACATGTGTATTCAGGAAGAATACTGCATTATAATTTATATATACTGTACTTTGATGGCTGTTGCAAGCTTCTCTGTCAGCTACACAACTTTTAACACTGCATGGATTCTTATGAAGATGCCAACCAACAACCTGCTTGCCCCATCAGTGAATAATACCCTAAATAGCCACATACGCACATTAACATTTTCATACCTCTATCATGCCCAGCTTTGTCCCCAGGGGACATTAACTAGGAGTGAAAAATTGGTCCAGTATCCTTTTATCTCCCTTGTGGAGTTTCCTTGCAGCAACACTCCATACAAGCCCATTACAAACTATTACTGTAAGACATAGCACAGTCAACTGTTACTTTATTGCAAGCCACTTAATTGCAACATTTTTTTTTGATGTCAGAAAACTGCACATGAAAGCCATAAGACAATTGCAGTTGAATTAAGTAGCAACTTTTTCCACGCTTCTGAGACTCAAGTGGAGGTAACTGTGCTGGAGGTAACTGTGCTGAAGGTCACAAGTCAAAAAAGTACAATATATATTCCATTTTTCCATAAACAGAATCTGAACATACTGCTTTAACATGCATGTTACATTCATTACTTTGAATGGACTTGTTCACTTCTTATATAACTTCCAACTGTAAAAATAAAAATCTTGTACAAGGCACACATTCTCACATAATATGTACACATTCTGGAACCATTTCTGAAAATCAAAACACTTCCAAACAAAGTTAGAGGCACATATATATGCATATTTCACATCCATACACATAAGCAGAGGTAATGTATCAACAGCTATACATGCAGCCATTAAAATCCTAACAGTGCGAGTTGGTGAAAGATAATATATGTATTGCAGCACCGTCACCTGTCATGCATTATCATCTATGTTGAGTTAATAACAGACTGAAGTCAATAAGCTGATCACTTAATTGAAATTTAAAACCAGAGTGATGATCAAAACATTCTGAATAAGGCACAAATAAAACAGGTGTGGCCTAAAACCTTACCTTTTGCACTTGTGATTATGAAATACTAGTGAATGAAACATTACCTCTGATATTCTAGAGTCATAAGAGACAATCTAGTGTTTTCATTATACCCGTCACACCCTCCCTTTCGCCACCAACCTCTCCATCATTCAGAATGGATACCCGGGTTATTAAACTGGAGTGCTGTGGCACCATATGAGCATAATAAATTTATCCTACAAACTATAATAGTGTGCAGGCTGTCTATACATAAATTCTGTGGATAAGTCTCCATAACATGACAGACATAAGAGTCTGCTCCTGTATGTATTGAAAAATGAAGTGATAAAATAGGTAGGTAGTTAGGTGCTGTAGTCCATGCCTACCTCCTGCTGTAAGACTCTTAGTTCTGTGGTCAACTTGATTACAAAGATAAATACAAATAGTGCATTAGCTTTACACTGGAATTATATCACTTTAAACTGTCATTCTAAAAGAATAACCCGGTATCAGATTCACATCTGGTCAATGTTGAGCAAATGCAAAACAAAATACTAAATACATCTCATTTTCATCTACAAATGAGACTCCTCAAATCTGGATAAAGTACGCTGCACTGAAAACCAATACTACACCTGATTTGAATCATGAAACTAGCAAGCGAAATGCTGAATTTTATTGGCAACAACTGATCTCATTTTGGCAAGAATTCTTACATCCAGGAGTGACATATAGAACTGCCTTCTCCAAACAGCAATGACAACATTAAACACTGTGATATTTTGAAGGACAAATTACAAGACTGAGATCTAGCACGGTCTCTCACAACAGAGAATGACTCACATTTCAAATTTTAACATGGTATCTTTAACAAAATCGTACGCATGAGAGTATATTAAAACAGCATGTGTGTAATGTAATAGTCTTAATTTCCAAGTGATACACAAACCATCCAATTCATTCTGAAACTGAAAAGCTGCTCACATTTCATCCACGCCAATCACTTGCCCACAAGGCTCAGACTATTATTAGATTACTTGTGTAATGGCTTACAAAATGGGACATAATGAAATGACAAAACACTTTGATATTGAAATTACAATATCAAAATTCTGCAGGAAAATCCTGTCAAACCTGCAGAACAGTCTTTTCCAACAGGGCTACCAAAATGAGGTTGCACATCAACATTTTTTTATTGTTTGGCTTAGTCCCTTTAGAACAGATTTCATGAAGGAAAATCCTTAATAGTTTTGAAAAAGTTGTCAAAGAATCAGATACATTCATTAGTATTACTGTGCTGAGTCAAGCCAGGTTTCTGTATGATACATAAATCTTGAGATGGGACTTCTTTCACATAATAATCTTTTAATGTTCTTTTGCCGGCAAAAAGAAAAAAAAATGACCTAGATATTCAGACATGATCTTCTTCCATAAAACAGGCAAGATGTATAACATCAAAGTCAAAATATTTTATCACAACATCACATTTCTTGGAAGTTAAAGTTCAAAAGGCTCAATTCTGACTAATACAGACTTGCTGGAATTGCATGACGCATATGTGGATCATGCCCAATAAAATCTGAATGAGACTTTGAGATAAGATATGAAAAATGACAGATTGTGCATAATATCAGCATATCTTGATATGAGTGAAAAGAAAAGATATGCTTCCTTTTTATCAAAATGAATTCTAACAATGCACATTAAAAAAAAAAACGAAAACAAACCAAGAAATTTTAATCATATCATGCCGTCAGTAATAAATCGATTTCCTTCAGAGTTACGGCCCAAATATCTGCTCCTGTTTTTGCCCCAGAAACCTGCGAAGAATATATATTGAATAGAGCACATTAATTAATAGATATATATTCTAATGACATGAAAAGTTGACATTCTGGACTATCCTAATCATGCTCATTGTCTGATGTGAAGTGGTTATAATGGTTTCTGATCTTGTGCCATCACATTAAATATTGTAGCATTTTCCTTTGTACACTGAAAACAAGGTAGAAACATGCTGTTTTCACACATTAATATCTGCTGTTCTCACAGATTCTCATAATGCATGAGAGAGAATCACATCTCATATCAAGACAAATTGAGCTTTTCAATTCCAGGATTGAGTTGACCAACACTTAAGTTGCATTATGTGAAGTCTAACTTCAGTACTATTGTGTGATGGTAACATCTGGAGTAAATATAGTCTACCCAAATAACAAACTCCAAACATTTTCCTTGTGACGTACTTGTACAGACATAAACTGAAGAAATCAATTAAATGGATGAAACCACAAGTCACCATTTTGATATGGAACGTTTTTCAATAGCTGTTGCTACTTTCTTGAAAGAAAATCAAACTATTAACTTTGTCACTGAAGATGCTTGGAGATGTCTGTCCTTTACATGCCATGACTAGCATGTATACAGATCAACCAAAAAATCAAGAGGGTACCCTTCCTTTAATATACCCTGGCCTGGGTTAAGCAGAGGATTGTATGAAAGTAAAAAGGTGCATAGATTCTGTCTGAAGAGAAATGACAAATGAGATATTTCTTTAAACTGGATTGCTACATGTTATCAAAAATGCAGTGAAGATAACCAGGAACAATAAAATCACCTGATAGCATATCAGTGAAGGTGTCAGCATTTATCAATGTAAACCATAACCCTGATGATACCTTGCACAGTGATCTATACATATTTACACAATATGTTTGCCTGACAATACCTGTTACACACAAGCTACATGATGAAAATGGTGGGTCTAAGGATCCTGTCAGTTATGTAGGCCTTGCTTCTAGCAACATACTGAATTATACCATGCAGCTTAAATTGGTCATCATAACATTAAGTATAATTAAGCACCAATATATACCACTTCTATACATCTCATCTTTCAAAATAATATATCCTTATTATCAATTACACCTTTCCTAAGTCTCCCCATTACTTGTATATATTTATGAGGTTTGACTGAACGGTACCAATGTATATGAATCTCTTTGATTATCAAATTTACAAAAGATTTCTGTTCTGGGGAGTGAAACAACAGCTGATCTACAGGGGAAAGACAACCCTGTCCAGCATGTCTTTGAGCTCCTTACCTCTTGCTCAACACAAACTGCATGGGTACCAAATTTTGCCAACATTAAGGGATGCTCCTAAATGATATAAAACACTCTTTACCATGTAGAAGAGGAAATGGGAACAGGGGACGGAGTAAATAAAAGGAAAAAGTACAAATGGCTTTCATGCACTCAAAAGTTAGGAGCGAAAGCTGATGAAAGGGTTAGGGAAAAAAACTATAGGACTGAATATCAAAAATACCAGCTGTTGATGTGCAAACAGCTGTTATTATGGAAAATAAAGACATCAGAAACAAATATTCAAGGAATTCATAAAAACTGTATAAGTCCAGCTGATTATCTTTCACAAAACAAAATCATTAAATAAATATATCTTCAGCTGTTTTGCTTGTTTTATTGATATGAAGTTAAGTAGAAAATACCCTTGCCATTTGCATACAATGAAAGACTGACAATACACTCTTGCTGACAACTGTTATAAACATTTAAAACAGTGCTGACATCATAAACTGCCATTCCAAAGAGATACCAAAAGCATTGAACCTGGTTTAAAAAAAAAAAAGAGCACAGTCACATAGACTTTTTTTTGCTGTACAATCAAACAACAGAACAATGTGAAATATGTCCATAACGTGACACATTTTAACACGAAAAGCTTAATGTGGACATCATAAAAAATCCAACCCTTAGATTAGCAATCAATACTGTGAAACTGTATTTCAAACTGAATAATCTATATAATTTTCATCTTCACACTGTGCTACCCTAGCTCCTGATAATCATGTGGTGTATGCTTCCTCAAGAAATGTGATAGGACTATCACTTCTGTTCATGAATTTAAGACAGTTACAAAATACTAGTCACATGAGCATCTAAAAATCCCCTATCAGAATCTTGTCATGGCAACAACAGTAGTCATAAATCAGAAAATGAACTAGGAACTGAGAATTACTTGTCAGAATTACTTGTTCATGATAGATATCATCTTACATCCTGAACTAGGTAGCTGATTAAGTGAGGTCACTCTGACAGTTTCCAAAGTATCATCTCCTTCATCCTTGTTGATCAAAACACTGCTATAACTGGATAATACTGGTGGATACACGACAGTGCTCATTGCCCACAAGAAAAGAATACATGTACAGTCAAGGAAATCTGGTCTTTTTATAAATCTCTGGACAGTGCCTTAGTGTTATACTTTAGGGACTGGCTTATGACAAAAGACTTTCAGAGATCTTAATCATTCTTACTTCAAGGGAGTTTTGTAAATAGTGGATACATCCTGAAACTGGCATTGCTGGTAGGCGAAATGCTCTCTGGGTAACCTTCATTCAATTTTCAAGTATGAATAGATACAGCTATTTGACTTATGATATTTAATTTTATAACTCAAAGCAAGAATAGCTGATCTACATAGTATCTCTTGCTCTTCAAGTTTTGCTAGCCACACAAACCCTGGAAGAGATATGGATGGTGATGATGTTCAGTGGCAAACATGAGAGGGCATGTGCACATCTCCCATATGGGCGGTACACAGGAAGGAGGGGAGCATGTGGTGACCAAGGAGAGGATGTCTCATAAATCTCTGTTTCGAATGAATCGGTTGCCCTCGGAATGACGTCCATAATATATGTATTTGCTCCTCCCATAAGTTCCTGGAAGCAAAAAGCAAGCATTGCAAATTTTGTTTGCTGTAAAAAAAAAGACTTACGTGAAATTCTTAAGTTCCTTCAGACATGCCACTCGTATTTCATAATCTCGTGAGGTTTCTATGACTTTACCAGAATATATTATTTAGCTGAAATATGCCATTTTTGTTGTAATTCACTTCATGCAAAGACAGCTACCCTAAGAAAATTGTAAGTGCAGAAATATGTAATAACAAAAAGACAGTGTCCAAGGCAAGAATTTATGACAGAAAAAGAAAAGCATCAAAAAAATGATCATATTTGTTTTCTCATAATTCTCATAATTTATAAAAAATAATTTCTAAGACTAATGTCAAGTAGCCTTCTCTGATTTCAGAGAATTTTTCAATGAGTGGCATCCCTGCTCATTTAAATACTTTTTGTGACTATCAAAGCTATCATCAATCTGAATCATAAAATAGCAATGATTACTCATACTGTTTACACATGAATCAAATAGCTGTAGAAACAGTTAAAGAACATAAATAACAAGGTTAATGTTAGTGTGGCTGATTTCAAAGTATCAGTGTTACACAAAGGATGACAGGGGTAACACAAAATATAAAGGGCATTATTAACACTGGCATAAATCCATGAAAATGACAGTCTTTGTAAACTAAAACTAATTCAGGCTCTGTCAAGAGCCATAAAAAATTGCATTTTTACAGATGATGGCTTTGCACCAGTGCATATCTGTATTTAGATTAACTACTGCCCATTACAACTTTCTGTTTTGGTCCAATATGTATCACACAATGTGTCAGGTACTTTTCACAATGTGACCAATGGCTTTTCAGAGCTACAGTTTATGTAAAAATTATAAGTGAATGGTAACAACTGACCCCTACAACCACCATATTTTGATTAAAACTTTGCTCTAAACTAATGACCCTTGTAAACAGTCTCGTAAAGACTTGTAAAGCAAGATCTGTATTTTCTGTGGATCTGCCAGCTGTAATGAAGTGTCAGGTTACACATGGGGCATGAGGTATAGAGGAGGTCACCCTGGATTCATCTGGAACAGGGGGAAAAGGAAAACACAAACTCTGTGCACAGTTTAAATATGTTTTGTGAAAAGGAAACTGTCTGATGTGCTCTCTGGTTTAAATATTTATTTGACACCAAGAAAGAGAAAAAAAAAAAAAGACAGATAAAAACTGGACTTACTATTTGCTTTAAATTAATTTGGGAAAGAAAAAAATTTTTTAAATTACTCGACTCCTAAAAATGAAACTGTAATAGTTTCATACACAGTATATACATAAAGACTTTACAATGTTAGCCTTTGCACTGATAATGCTCATTCTACACAAGCATAGGCATGAGATTTAAGAAATGCATAAAGCACTATTTATTGTGCATAACTGCATTAAAAGACAACTAAACATAAAAGTGTGTAGTTTGTTGAAGTTCACAATTTTATTTTGCACTTGCCAATGCCAAGGTGGACAACATACTGCTTTTCAATGTCAGATCTTTCAGTGGTATTGAAGATGTACTTGCCCTATCTGTTTTGGGTGCATTTTCTTTTAGCCTGAAATAATCACTGATTTTCTTTTGGGGCCAAAAATATCACTTATGTCTCCCTTCTAACACACTGTCAAACTGCCAGGCTCTATAGCTTAATGTGACTAAGGCAACCCTGACTGAGTTCTTGTGGTGAGAAAGAAACAGAGGCTACCAATTAATTCCACTCCAGCTCCCTTCCTTCACCCAATGTGTTTTTGCTGCTACAGTGCCTCAGCAAATCTCTGTAGTATAATGGCCCCAACCCCTTCCTTGTATGCAACTGACACCCCTGTGTAACATTACACAATGGGATAGTTGGCCCACAGAATCAACTCTATATGACCGGTAATGAACTTAAATAGGACAATCAAGTTCAAAAAGCATAAATAAGTAAGTGACAGTCTCAAGTTAATCAGCTTGCTCTAGGGCAACACTGTTCTTTTCCCACCATGGCTCTTAACGCATAGCCATTTCAGAAATGTGCTTAAGCAAAGTAAATGTATTTACTTTTTCTGCTTGTGTATAAAGGAAGACTAGGCTCTCCAAATGCAGAATACTTTCAGCTTCTTTCAAAAACTACACAGTTCACTTATATACACAAATGCATGCACCATCCTTGCTTTCATTGCAATTAGCAGATTCTGCTTGAAAACAGCTGACAACTCAATTACATTGGATCATCACACTGTCAACCATAACCTACCATACACTGAAACTATTTAAGACTTTTCAGCTATTTGAGAGCTTTACAGTCCTCATGAGTTCCTATGACAAAATTATGACACAAGTTATTTAAAAAAACCACATTTTTTTAAATACTGATGTCAGCACTGATAAAATTAGTCCATCTTTAAATGAACTTCAAAAAGACCCACAACTGACAACATGCTGATCTCAATAAACCATTTTGAGCAATTTCCATTAGATAATGTATTTGTATATTCAAACTGCACACTAAGTACTCAGAGTAGCAGGAAATATATAGTGAGGCTCTAACTTTCATTGTACATACCTCGGTGATCTGCATCTAGGTCTGTGCCTTCAGTTGGTAATGGTGTGTATTGTGCTTGAGGAGAGCTTGATGAAGTCAGGTCTGATTCCTACATGTTCAGAAACAGAATATAAATCATAAGAGTAAGGATACAAAGAATGTTTAAGTGTAAGCCACATATTCATGATGGTAACCGTTACTTTTCCCTATGCCATGCACTTGTAACCATTTCCACTTTCCACCCTTTTTCTTACGATTTCAGTTCTTCCAAAATAAGCTAGCACCTGCTTATAAGCCCCTTTCTTAAGTATAAAGCTGAAATCAACTTCAAATGTATCCCTAGTAGATGTTCCATTGCACCAAGGGAGGCAGGATAGAGGCCCCAATTAATCAATTTAAAATCCAAGTAGTCTGCAGAAATAAGTGGGTAATATGATTAATTCTAAAATTTAACTTTAAGAAAGTCCTGGACTTATAGATCAAATTAAGGGTTCTTTAAAATGACATTGCTTGGTAACATTTTTGTGGATTATTTATTAATAAGTAACAAAACTGCAAGAAAACTTGCCTCTTTCTCTGCACCATCCTTCGGTCTGACTACTAACATGAAAGGCCCAACACGCTTTGCTTCCGCAATTTCTGCTGCGCTCACTTGGCTGGAGTCCAGGAATTTTAGTTTCGGTAACTTGAATAGTACATAATATCTTGAGTAAAAAAAAAAAGACAAAAATATTATTACAGTACATTTTAAACTGCAAATGAAAAACTAATGAGATACTGATACTCACATTCCACGAAGGAATAGATGCAACCCTAGAAACCTAAGACAATGCACTTCAGGTGGAGCAAACCAATAGAGACTGTAATCACAATATTATTTAAATTCAAACCAAAGAAAGGAAACATTATACAAACAAGTGTCACAAGTCTATCTGTTGTTGCCAGCATATATGCAATATGCTCTCATGTGCCTTGCAATATTTTTTTTAGTGGCCAGGGAGGGAGAAATATCACATCTGAAGTACACACAAATACTTGTAAGCAAAACAAAGTGTCCGAAATGAACATAATCATATTTATATGCAAGTTTCATAGGAAATAAAATTATATCCCCCTGAAACACTATTTCTGCATTGTACAACCACAAATGTAAATAGCTCTGAACAACTTCTCTCTACCATCTCCTCATTTGCATCTATCTTTTGGTATTAACTGAAATTCTCTGCAATCCTTTCTCTATATCACTTTTCCTGGACCTCTATCTCTAAGAAATACCTGTATCTTTGATAATCCTCATCATCTTTATCTGATGATGACAGCTGATTAGGACAGGCTTCATTCCCCAGCAAGCTCAGGTACGTCAAGTTAGGAAACCTGGCCACCAGCTGATCAAGAAGGCTGTTTAGATCTTTTAACTGAAATATCAGTGAAGGGTGGGAGATTTATGTTGTGATTCAAAACAATAATATTCAAATATAGTTTTCCTTACAAAATTTGTGCCAAGGAATAAATGAATAATGTCAAGTAAAACTAAAATAAAAGAACTTGATACAAACAAATGAAAGAACTACTCTAAACTTCTTCTAGGAGCTTCTTTAGTTTGAAATATCCCAAACTGCTCTTTGCCTTGTAAAGCTACCACTGCTTTCATAATCATAATACTGTTGAATCTGATATGTTACTCTCTATATATCATGACCAACTGCCTAGCTGACCAATTCCAAAGGACAACCACTAACATTTCTTATGATTCTGACCTCTCTCGACACAATCACCCTTTTGCATGTTTCAACTAATAAAAACCATTTGGAAATATAATTCATAAGGCAACCATCAGTAGGCTATTCTGAACCTTCTGAAGGCTATTCAATGGTTTTGCAGCCAATCATGGGATTGAAATGAGTTTCTTCTTAGTCTGAATACATGATCTGCTTTTTTAATGTGCCTTTTTTATGGCAGTTCCAAGCCTATGATTTAATAATATTTGACTATACTAACTTCAAAACTAAAAACAGGGAGTTTATTTCAGATTCTTAATCCCAATACACAACCCATTTATATCCACCACCTAAGATTACCACTTTCCTAAGGAATGAAGGCAACATACTACGGGTTCAACTGTTTAGCCCACACAACTGCCAACTTTCACCTTTAAATGCATGTTACATTCCTGAGTTGTGAAGAGCTTTTCTTTCTTGTGTGTATGTGGGAGAATGGGGTTGAACAGATATTATCCAAATCTAAGGAGAATCACCATACCTACCCTGTTTTTGTTAAGTGTCAAGGTATGCAGCTCCTTGAGGTGTGGAAATGAAACATGGTCATCCAATTCATTGTTATCAAGCACCAATTCTTTGAGATATTTGAAGTGTTCCAAACCATGTACAGACCTGGTAATAATTAGAAGATACTTTATGTTTCCAATAAACTGTCCAGTAGCATTTATACTCTGTGCACTGTATAAAATTTATGGTCAGTAAGTAGATATCAATTTTCACTTTAGTAAACACAGGTGGCACCCATAAGTTTATAGTAGCAACACCAGATGTAACAGTGTTGGAAGCTTCACTTAAATAAAAAACTTGAGTATACGCAACAGCATCAAATTATTTTGTAGACTAACATTGTACTTACTAATAAATATGTGGCAAAAGGCCCCACCCAACAATAACCTATTTCCAGCCACATTAAACCCACCAAAACAGTTCTCAGTCATTGAGCTGAATTCTGAAAATAAGAAGAGCTAGACATCAGGACCTCCTACAAAAGTGAATTTCCCATAAAATTCTATTTCTGAGCCTATCGATTGCAGATCAAGTCAAAACTCCAAATGCTTAGTATCACACCTTTTAAAGTAAAAGTCTAAGACATCACAATCATGGTCAACTCTGCTCAATCCTGAACTGCTGAGCCAATCACACTTACTCTTTCATCATATACTTTTCAGTTCGGAGAATAGTACATTTTTGGCATAAAACTATGAGATATCACAACTCATTCCGACTCTAAATTTTCCAAGCATCTGAGGAGCTGCAAGGAAATGGATCTGGCCACAAGTATAATGAAACCAAAATCAATTACAAATCCCATATTCAGATATCACCACTGCAGTTCTTTTCTTTGGATCTGAGAGGTCTGCCACTTTCAGGTTCAGTTCCCACAATGTCCTTTCAAACTAACTGCTTTGTGTCACATAATAGTTAAATGGATGAAAGACATTTAAAATTACAAGCTCAATATAGAAAAATAAGTAGCATCAGAAACAACTATAATTATACTCACTTTAGTCTGTTAAAACTCAGGTCTAATCTTGAAGTGATGTTGCAATAATCTTGAATAACCTCTTGGGGTATAAGCTCTACATCATATCCCAGGTATGACAACTGAAAGCAGCAAATAACTACTGATATGACGCACTGAATGCCACATGATGTAAAGTGATCCTGTCTCATTTAAAACAAATATTCAAAATGATATTCATTAACCGGGAAGGGACTCACTGTTCAGATTTACATAGTTCTTTTAACCACTGGTAAGCCAATGACACACAAATCTGCAAATCTTTAATTCCAAGCCATGCTAATACCCAACAATGCATTGAATCTGGATGCAAGCTGAAACTGAGCTGTATGAATTGCAATTTTGTACTGTTTCACTTAGGAAAATTGAACTTTCTGCATCTGCAACAGCCATATTAGTTGCCTTGCATAATAATGCATCTCATATCCAAATAGATCTAGATCTAATACCCTTGAAATCTTTTGAATTAAAATGTGCCAACTTTAAGTTTTGGACTGCAAGTTGACAATTTCCACTTTACTAACAGTGAATTTGTAAACTGCAATACTAGGCCTAGACCTAACGAGTGTGGCTGACACTGATGGAAACTAAAGGAGAGTATAATAAATGACTGTTTTATTCTATTTCCTCTTTAGTGCCCACCACCACTAATGCAAATTTGATCTAGAGTTGACGAGTGTAGTTGGGGATTACAGAGAGAATAGAAATTACTAGCTCTGCACAATGACATAGAATCCACCGATAAAGGGGGTGAAGCATATCACATTCCACTGTGTGAGTAACTGGATGGTGTTAATATCCAGCAATGACAGTGTGGTAATCGAGGATGGCAAATGGGCTACAATGGAAATGTTCTTTTTCAGCAATCTAAAATCACATATATAACTGAACAAAAGAAGTTTTCTTTTCTATCTTGACATCCATGAAAATTTAGAAAAAAATGCACAACAGACACATTACAAACTGGCTTTTGAATCCAAATGCCATGATTGGTGTGACCCTTCTCTCTTGTGAAACCCAAAATGGCAACCTGCCGAAAACTAGTATCATGTCCATACTATTATACTATAACTGTTAAAGCATAGGTGAGAATTGGCAAAAGTGGAAATGGAGGAAAATCACTCGTCACTCCGAATTTTGTGTGGTGTGCATAATTTATTACGTAACTCTTTAGATCAAAGAAGCACTTTTACACCTTTAGATACAGTGCACACTAATCATATTTCACTAGTCTGCTCTGCATTACAGATTTTGTCTTTGAATCCATATGGAATATCCTTCCCGCAGAGAGAGCAGTGTACACCGCCAAGAGTCTCTGTCTATCTTACAAACTCTCCAACTCTTTTTCCTTTCAGTTCCCGAACAATGCATTCCCAATTCCAATCACATTTCACTGCAGATTCTTTGAGTAATTGGTCACAACCGACAGTGTCATTCTTATTCAAATGTGAAACTGTGAAACATACAAGTGGGGTTTTCAGAATTTCTTTTAAATACCATGCCATATCACATGCAAAGAACCAAAGCATGTCTGGAAAGGGCCTCCCGCGATGCATATACACGCTCCCAGGATCATGATTTGAAATAAGACATTTTTACTACGAACTGTCTATGTATCGGATATATGTGAGTATTAGGACTAGCATAACCTTTTCTACATGTGTTAGAGCAACATAATAGGAAATGATTGTTAAATGGAAATAAATCCTTCTTTGAGCGATGTTCATCGGACAACTGTGACAGAAGGCCTAATCACTTAAAATACCAAAAAGCCTGAGAGAAGTGCATGTACTTGTGTATACAAAAGTAGTCAATTTTGACCTAAAATCTGTTGCAGCCAAAAGAGAGCCAAAAATATGACATCTGGTTTCGAAAGAGCCAAGTCAGGCAACCCCACTTGAGTGGATGTGATATTCTCGGTCTTCAATATGAATACACATGCAGCAATTACATGATATCACATTTCGATTGGGTAGATAGTATTGATCTACATATCTGCTGGTAAACAAGTATTCGATACAAAAGCTTGGTTACCGGATATGATAGCAAGTGGCACAACAGTTTCGTTTGGCGGATCTATTTTTTTTTTAATGGCGGAAACGTTAAAATCGATCGGGTAGAAATACTATCATCTGGTGGAAAAGTCTTACCTACGTAAACTCAGATAATGCCGAATCAAAATCTAGATATACATCTAGATCTACTCTTGACTTGAAACAGACAGCCACTATCAGATATAGATCTCTTGATGGACTAAGTCAAACTACTCTAAATAAGTAGTCCAGTTGGCTTTCTCTAACAACAGCACCGATTTAGTCAAATTATCGACCTAGTCCATGACCTATTTCATTATCACTGCGGTGCTGTCCTTCGAGATAGCCGTCCAGTTTTTAGTTTAGTAGTATGCTCTCTTCATCTAGTCTATTCCAAACCAGACTGAGATAGACTAGTCTAAATCAGATGATGCAGACTGAAGAAACTGACACTGATGGTTGTTTGACTCTTTAAAAATGGGAGTAGATTTTAGATCTGTAAGAAAAAAAAATCAAATGTAAGACTTAGATCTAGACTAGACTATTATATCTGCCTGATTTGGACGGTAATTAGTCTTAAGTTTAGTCCTAGACTAGTCTAGATCTAGACTAGATAAAAAGTAGTCTAGATGGCCTTCCCTACAAATAGCACCGATTCATTCGATATTAACTTTGATTTCTCAATAAACGATATCAGTCGATATCATTCGATAAAAAATTATTTTCGATATTTTTCGATACCCAGTGCGCCGTTCCCACGGTCTCTCCCCGCCTCTACGCTCATAGGCCAGATTCGGCCTGCCTCCATTTCTCACCAGCGTGGGATATAGATATAATTCATTTCGTCTTGCGCATTGCCCACTCCCAGCACCACCAATCTCGGCACATGGGGTTATTTAGTCTCTCTATATCAACTCACAGCACCGGCACTTTCAGCGTATCTTTACCTTCCTTAACTTTCCCCAAAAAAAAACCTAGCCCCTTTTTCCTATTGTTGTTATCCCTGAAAGAGGGTCCCTTTTCTCTCTTTCAGACACTATGGGATTTGGGAAAAACACTTCAGTTTAGTCTCTCTATATATACTCAACGCACAGCACTGGCACGTACAGCGCATCTTTACCTTAACTTTTTAGTGTCTATATATATACTCAACGCACAGCACCGGCACGTTCAGCGCATCTTTACCTTAACTTTTTAGTGTCTATATATATACTCAACGCACAGCACCAGCACTTTCAGCACATATTTACCGCAACTTTTTAGTGTCTATATATATACTCAACGCACAGCACCGGCAATTTCAGCGCATCTTTACCGCAACTTTTCCCCAAAAAAAAACCAAGCCCCTTTTTCCTATTGTTCATATCCCCAAAAGAGGGTCCCTTTTCTCTCTTTCAGACACTATGGGATTTGGGCAAAACATTTCAGTTACTCTCTCTATATATATACTCAACGCACAGCACCCGCACTTTCAGACACTATGTGGTACGGGCAATTCTTTCATCTAGTGTCTATATATATACTCAACGCACAGCACAGGCCCGTTGAAAAACCCTCTGTTTTGACTATAGCGAAGAGGGCAAATCTTACTTATTGGTGCTCTCCGTGGAGTATTATAAGACAGTCGAAGAAAGCGAGCTCTCCCTCTCCCGTGAGCCCCTCTCATCGCACTTGCCGATCGCGTGCTGCCAGTAGCATTTAGTGTCCCTATAATATACTCAACGCACAGCGCCGATTCACCCAAATACCCTATATTTTCCCTATAGACAAAGAGACAAAATATGACCATCGGTGCTGTCCGTTTAGTATATATATAGACACTAGGAAAATACAGGAGCTCTCAAACCCGCACTGCGGCGCATTCCTCGCGAAGCCATCTGGCGTGGCGATGCGTCAGACTAAATGAATAGACGTTATCCGGAAATCCGATTGCGGGAGGTAACTCCTGAAAGTTAACACTTAAAGGAGTTATGTCCCCTTTCGAGGACCCACTTGACAATACCCCGAGTTGTACACAATGTGAGGAAAGCGTGTTACAGAATGGTTACCTAGCGCATGGACAGACTGGTGAACGTGACATGCAGACCTGTTTATTTTACACGCCATTAACTTACTGACCGCTCGGCCTATTCGCCTAACTTTTAGCATCAATTGCAAGCTCAATCGTTTCCACTTGGTTTCATTTATATCAGTAACACAGTAACTACTAACAGTACATTCCAATACGTAAAACACTGTAGGCCTACAGCTCGATGCTTAAATGCACATTATACATCAAAATTAGGCCCAACATTTGTGCAGAGTGCAGATCTGTAAAGATATTTAATATACGTGAGAAATTTGAAAAGTAAAATTGTATCGAAGGCCAAAAAGGGTGTATTCTGCGATACTAGACTAAGTCTAGGCCTAGTCTAGCACAAATGGTCGTTCGATGCATCTGCTTTTTTTTTTGTTTTGGTGTGGGAAGGGGGAACGGTGGAGGCACAATGGACGCAGATGCATGAAAAATATGGAAAATATAGAACCTTATATAACCCTTTCCACAAAGACACTTTTTTTCTCTTATTCAATGTGAATCAAATCATAAATAACGGTTACGGCGTGTCTGTTGTGTTAGGAGGAACACCCAGTAAACATTCTGACACACCATAAAATGTTTAATCACAGATTAAGAGTTACCGTAAACTCTTGAGAAGCCTAATCCTAGAGAAAAAAAAAATCGTTACACACCGTACTTTTCAAAATCACTTAAACTTGTAAATGGCAATATTCTGACACACCGATAAAATGTTTAATCATAGATTAAGAGTTAACGTAAACTCTTGACAAGCCTAATCCTAGAAAAAAAAATTAAATCGTTACATACCGTACTTTTCTAAATCACTTTAAAAACTTGTAAATGGCAATATTCTGACACACCAATAAAATGTTTAATCATAGATTAAGAGTTATCGTAAACTACTGAAATGCCTATTCTTTAAAAAAAAAAAAATTAAATCATTATACATTATACTTTATACATCACTGAAACTTGGAAATGGCAACGTTCTGACACACCAATAAAATTTTTTATCACAGATTAAGAGTTATCGTAAACTCTTGAAATG
>JAWQUT010000240.1:397932-437696 GCA_033807755.1 Ellobium chinense
AGTAAGAAGACTAAAAATCTTGAATATGGAAACAAAAATCCATGGGCTTATTATCCGCGTGTCTCAAATAGATATAGACAAGACCTGTGTTCAAAATATTTTTTTCAGAAAATTTGAAGTACAGTAGTCTGTGTCTAAGAACTCACAGCCTTAGAACCCAATCCGCCTTAGAACTAGGCCTGGGCAAAAAGTAATCGGGTACCCGGGTCCCGAAATACCTATTAGCCGCCGGGACCCGAGATTACTTTTGAAAAACCCGGGTTTAGTAATCGTGTAACCACCAGAGGAGACCTAGATAACCCAGGTTGTGTAATTGTTTACTCACCAGGAGACAGTGGATGAAGCCGGGCTTAGTAATCGTGTATTCATGAGAAAAGACACTGGTAAAGTAAGCATGCCTTATCAGGCTTGAAACAACAAAATAATGTGTCATCTAATTAACCCACAGATAAAAGCAGCTAGCGACCAGCAGTTCCTCCCTCAAGTCCCCTTCTCCCTCTCGTCCTCTGTTTTCAGAATTTATTGCCGCCGTTTGATGATCTCTGTATCTTTACCATTAACAATCTGAAGTTTGCAATTGCTAATGGTTATGGCCTTTTCTATTTATATTACTACATGTAGTTTATATTACTTCCTTTGGTTTTTATTGTCTTGCCTTCACATAATAACGTTTTCTTTACAATTTCTCTGTGTACTCTGAAGTCTAAAGGTTTACCTACTATTATATCTAAGATGACGAAACATTGAAAGAAAACAAGAACAACAATAAAAAAGGTATAATTGAGAAGACCAAAAAAAAAAAAAATCCATTTTCACTGTTGGAAAATGGAAAAAAAAAACAACAAAGAACAAAAAGCTAATCCTCATCACCGCATTAGAGTAGCTAAGGGGTTGATGCTTGGGAGCTTGGGAACGGGAACGGAAGGGTTGGTCTGTTTCGACAATAAACAACATCACATCGCTAGCGCACTGTCGCTGACCTCAAACCCGAAACCCAGACGAAGCCCGGGCGGGTAACGATAGGGACCTGGGCGGGTACGATGCCTGGGGTGGGCGGGTAACGAGCTTTACTCATAGTGATAGAAGAAGCCATTAATTGCTAATGTATCTCGCCAGCTAGGTAGTAATCGTGAGTAATCGGGTACCCGGGTTTTGAATATGGCGATTAGTATTACCCGAGATTACTTCTTGGACCGGGTTTGGCACAGGCCTACTTAGAACCCGCTGTTGCCATGAAACCGAATTTTTTCACTAAATTACATGCTTAAGAACCCGCTTTGAGACAAAAAAATCCAGCTAAGAACCGAGCATTTGACAGAGACAAGCACACTTACACGTACAATGTCGCAAAACTCGCGTTTAAACACATGTAGACGGACAGGATAAAACAAACAAAGCCACACGCTACAGTGAAAGAGAGCGGGTGTAGGGAAGGTAGGGGGAGGAGAACCTTACAAAGAATGGAGTCAGGTTGCGTTGTCTTATGCAAGCAGGCCATGTGCACTCCTAGACTAAATTAACCTAGTCATCACCTACCATCTATTGTTGTCTGACTGGGGCGCGATTGAGAGGGCGCGTGGTTTGCACGGCACTTGTACTTACAGCTGATTGGTCTCTGGTTGTTACATAGGGTCATAAAATTAGCATCTGCGATTTACAACTTGATTTTGTTCAAGTCTGAATCATTCCATTTGTTACACAGCGGAGAGGAAAGATCGACCCCAATGCCGTCTCGAAAATAAACTGTCTAACACATATTTTCATCCTGAGGTCACGATCCAGGTCAGAGTAATCAAGGGGGATAAGCCATGGACATGTTGGCCAAATATGGGTTGCATCCCTTGTCATCCGCCTACGTGCCCGGTCCGCCTAAGAACCCGCTTTTTTTGTCCCCGGTTGACCGGGTTCTTAGACGGAGACTACTGTATCAGACATCCTCACAAAAGCTCAAAATCAAGCAAACATTGGTTTGAAAATTTAACCCATAGGGTGATGAGTTTATGGCTTTGCCCTGAACTGTTATTTGCCATTGATTTAAGTCAATCATTGATATTTCAAACTTTTCATTTCAGAACCAACTCAGATTTACCGCTACCTGAGGACAAGAAGTATTGTTTTGGTAAGCTTTTCCAGTCTTCGGGAGTCAGGGAGGAGCAAAGATTTTGACTTCGCAAACTTCATAAATTTGCACGTCTTGAGGTTCAGGATAGGCTTAATTTCTGCTTTAAATTCTGACAATGTCTTTCAGCGCATATCTTCATCATCATGCCATCATATTTGTAGTTTAATTTGTGATGAAAAGACTTTTTATCTGCATGTTGAAAGAATGTGTGTGATTCTTTTTATAAGTTCTGTTTACCATGTGCATTACAGATCAGAATCATTAGGGTCAAGAGGTAAATGACTTCGGGCTACTTCAACTTGTATGACTGATTTGCCTTTTACTGTTTGTCATCCCCTCCACAGCCTATATTTTTACCAAGGACTTTGTCATACATGAAGCAGAGGCGTTCTGTATCGAATGCTAAGAGGTAAGATAACTGGCTCTCATGTGGGTAGTGACTGTATGGATTTAATAAAGCAGTAATATTGTGTCACACGTCTGTTGTGAACAGCATGTATACTTAAGTTGACTGTTGACATCTGACGAGTAGTTCCAGTTTCAACACCTTCAGACAACTTGACAGTGAGAAGAACAAAGCAGCATTAAAGCACATACTTGCATGAGTGGAAAATAATTTTTAAAACTTACAGCAGTTTCTCTAACATCTTAAGCAGGAATGGGCAGAAATCCTCAAAAAACAGCCTAGGGCTTTCTTGGAATGCCATTTTGACTGGTGGAACTCCAAAATTTGAATGTCATATGTTGAGGGAACAAAGTGAAATGTGTTAAGGGCATGTGCGGCTAAATAAAGTTGAAAATCCGAATATTTAGGTCTATGTAGAAAAAGGCATAATCGGCTTCCTAGACCTTTTTTCTATGGGAAACAACAAGAAAAAAACATGAAAACATGCATTTTAGGGTCCAGAATCGATGACTAGCGAGACATGTACTCATATCCAATGACTGAAAACAGGATGCGGTTCCATATTTTCGCTCTATAGTAACGAGGCTTGAAATTGATATCGATACAATAAATTTGGTACTGTTGTATTCGAAATTTTGCGCACTCTTCAGTAAAACAAATAGAAAAGCTCTATTATAAAAACAGACCCCGTTTTTCCTCTTCAAACAAACCCCGTTTTTGACCTCTTCATTCCATATATGGTATTATGTCGTAGCAGCCGGTGATTCCCAATAAATAATCGGCGTTGATTGGCTGCGCAAGCTGAAAACACTAGCACCGGGCTACTTCCATTTGAAAACAAACAGGTTCTGCACACTGTTGTTGATCATAGTTGACACGACAAAGGACTGATTTTTATGGTTTTTTTGCACTTTACTTCGATCATGCCTCACAAGAAAGTTACCAAGAGACATCTACACCTCATTCATGCAAGAGAAATGAAAAAAACGGAAGGCTGAAGACCTTATCGGTGAAGGAGAAAGCGGTGATACTGTTTGATCTTCTTTTTTGTCCGTTTTCTCGAAATTGATGTTTTTCTCAGAAAAATCCCTATAACTTTTTTATTTTCTATCCATATGATCTGAAATTTGCACACAATTGTTGTAGATGTATGTAGGACATTTGTATAGAACAAAAATGATGTATCTTGATCTCTGTCAGATTTATCAAGTTGTAAATGTAGGAAAATCGTACAAAAATAAGAAAACATTCAAGTTCTCCATTCATTTGGTAGAGTTAGAATAAATGGATTTTAAAATCCTTCTATACAAATTCTACATAGCTACCAAGATAATATTATGCAAAGTTTCAGACAGATTGATAGAAAAATAAAAAGGTTATAATAAGGAAAAAACTAAATATACTACTAAAATCCAAGATGGCCGCTATCATTATTACATAATAATACAAGAAAAACATTTTCCCCCATTTAACATCTAATTACAACACTAGAGACAGATTCATGAAGTTAAATCAGCAAAACATGAAGAAATAATTAAAATGGGCCTATTTGGTAGCACAAGCCCTTAAACACTTAATTTGCGAAAAGGATTACAACTGTTTATAAGAGTAGCCTCTCTGTTGCAATCCATTTGCTTTGTGTTTAAGACAAAATGGCAGCACAAAAAGACACTGTCAACTTTTGATAAACAGTGTGAAAACACCATGATACTGGGAATGTGGACAGGACTTTAGATATTGATCAGTTGGATAAAAGCACAAAAATTTGAAAGTCCGCGGCAAGGCTTCCTGTTTGCTGTGCTGAGATAGCAGCACCTACCAAAACAACCAGGGGTAAACTTTACCTTTAATGGAAACAGGATTACATGCGTCGTTATAAATAATGGGAGAATTGTTGGTAATAGTACTCTGTCAGTGTCAGAACTGCTTTTTTTCTTGTTATGGTTATGTGAGCATGACATTCTTTCAAGAGGCTGTTCTGTGTCCCGAGAGCATCACCACAAAAAGTAAATTGAGCCCAGCCAAGCAAAGTGGCCATGAGAAAAAATGAATAGTAAAACCAATTAAATAAGGCTTTTAGCTGGGGTTTATAAATTCAGTTAATTCCAAAAAATCTGCCCATGAATATTCTGCATGAATTAAATGTGAGGCGAGTGTGACAAGCTTATTTGTCAATAAAATATATGGTAATTAATATATTAATTATGCCTGCTCCACCGCATAATAGCTTCGAATGTCAGTACTTCACACAGAACCCTAGAGTCAGGTGTGCACTATGTAATCGTTTCAGCACTCAGTAGTTTGTGTTACAGTTTTCTCTGAAATGGCTTGGTAAGTCCATTCCTGCATAGGAAGAAAATACTCTTGGAGAGGAATTTTACAAAGTCATTATGGATTCATACAAAGCCTTTTGTGCAATGGGGCATGAGCAGTATGATTTTATGGAATCTTTTTGTTTTAATTAAATTTTGCATTAGGTTAAGGACATATTTCAGTTCATGCAACTGTTGGGTGAAATCATCAGAAGTGATTTAGACTTCACTTTATTGCAGCTTTGTGGGAGCATGGACTGATTTGATGGAGTTGTTTGCTTTCTACTTTTATTAGAAGTATAGAAGAAAATAATTTACGATGTTTTAAATGCTGCAATGTACACCAAATGTGTTGATGGAGCTGACTAAAGTGTACCATTGTGACAGAAAGGATCTTTAGGGACACCTTATTATATTAACAACGCTGATCCCTGTGATTGCCCTCAGTACTCCATCTCTCATGAATATGTTTACATTTCATAATATTAATAAGAACAATGCTAACTCATGCTGATCTTTCCCTCCTGTCTTTTCATTTGTTTCATGTTGAGATCAATAGTTTTTTTCATTAAATATTGACAGGAGAAATTTTCACGTGGACAACTTACTTCGTGCAGTGGAAACAAGACTGGAGAAAGATGCCGTCAGAAAGAGGTACAAAAAGAGTTGCATGTTACAAGAATGTGAATTGTTGACTACTTGTCTCTTGTAATTCTAATAGGGCGCGGCAGTTGGATATGGTATTCATTGTTTCTTTGAAAATTACTTTTGGATGTTTTCAAATTATAATGTGTAAACTTCATCACTTGTGTGTAGTATGTTGATAAGATTTGATCATTACAGTGATCTCCTTAGGGGAGGACACTACCCTTTTCCTAAAGTTGTAACACACATAGCATGGTGTGCACCTTATCACCATGAATGCAGTGGATTCCATGCAACCTTGCACACCAAAATGCTGAATGGTGCATTCTTCTCCCTCAAGGGTGATGATACTAGGACAACTTTTATATTGCAATGACCCCAGTTGTTCGACACTAGATTTCACCTACACATCTTAGACAGCTTTATGCATGATCGTAGGGAGGTGTTTGCCAAGTTTCTGTCTAGAATAAAGTTATTCTATTTAATAATAAAGGGTGTTTCTAGTCTCCGATAATTCTGCGTCATTATGCATAAAGGTATATAAGTGCCATGGATGAAAGCTGTTGTCAGACAACTGTTATCATCGCTAATGACACTTAAAGAAGGTTCACACCATGTTATGTTCATAACAGTCTCTAGTAAAGGGTAGTGCACCTCATCATTAAATAATAAAAGTGATAACAGGCTATGAGGCTTTAAATTTCTGGAGCCAGTGTCTGTTCCACAGATCTTTTGATTATGCTGTGAGAAATTCTTGTTACATATTATTGATTTTGGTGGGATAATTTAGTGTACACAATGTTATGGACAACAAGTGATAGGAAATCAGATCTCTGTGGACTGTTATGTCCCTATGTGTCCATTGAAACCCTGTTGTGTATCATGAATGCCAATTGCAACTTTAAAAAAAATTAAAAAATTGCACAGCTGCTATACTTAGACTACTTAGAGGTGACCATAGATTCTATTATAACTTGACATAGTTACAATACATGCCAACAAAAAAGAAAGAATACTGGTGTAGTAGCTAATCTCACCCCGAAGTTTTGTTCATTTTGGTTCATAAAGTTCACTTTGTTTGAGATTCAGGAATTATTTTAAAATTTTGCTCAGACTAAAACAACTGTGATCAGTATTTGTGCATTCAGTCCACTATGACTTTACCTTTATGTTGTCCAGATTGAAGCAAGAGACATTGCAGCTAACATTTTCTGGATTCCATATAGCTGAGTGTGAGTAGAAGAAATTAACTAGTATGCCTATGCTAATTTCATTGTATAATAGTAATACAGCATTTATGTTTGTGTTTATCTGATACCTCATTGTTTTGTAGTTTCATAATTGGAGTGAGGTTACTAAGGACATGAATCAGAAATTACTGTAAGAAGGAGACACATTTGGCAACTTTCAGTAAAACTGGTGGCCATTTGTTAAAATTGTTTAAATAAATATTACATTTATTTTAAAGAGTACCACGCAAATGACATGTTTCTTAATCTATATCAGGCTTCCCTCATTTCACACACAAAAATTTTAATAGTTTCCTTCCCTGACCTGGAACAGTCTTGCAGCAGAGCAATATAATGTAATACAGTACTGTATCAGTGACAGCAGTGCTTGCAAGTCTGTTTTGATTACTGCTCATGAGAGTGTGTGTTTGGTTTCCAATGACATCAAGAATGCGTGTAAATAAATGAAAATTTTGAAGATTTCACTCACATTTCCACAATTTCTGTAGTGCTTTAGGGCTACTGACCAAACTAGAAATTTTCGTAGTGAAAAAAGTGTTTGTTTACGATGGAGATTGGTCATTTCCTAGCCCGTCCTTTCATATTCTTTCTTAGTGTGTGAATGAATTTTGATGAACACAATTGATTGAACACAATTTTTGATCATGGACACAATGCTAGGAACATCCTTGTGTTTTTAGAGGGTAATTAGTTTTCCTAGCTGCCAATCTGTTGCCAGTTATGCTTGCATGGTTGTCAAGGATGTGCAGGTTGAGCCAGTCTTCGTGTTTAATGGAGTAGCAAGTCAGCAGTCACTTGAACTGTCAAGTGCTTTACAAAGGTTAACAAAAAAATCCTTGGATTAAACTGTGGGAAATCAGTTATGTACTGCCATTTGTTTTCCAATGCAGCGAGCTAATTGTATCAGTTGTCTTCTGTCATCTGTACTTAGCAGAAAAATAGGACTCTACTTGTGGTATATTTAAATTATATTTTTCAGTTGCAACAGAGGCAGAATTTGCAGATGTAGACATCGTACTGCTTAGAATTTGTGAAAGGAAAAGAAAGGTGAGACACTCACGTTATGCTGATATTAGGTTAGACATTGTAGCTTTGTTGTTTTGTTGAAAGATATTTATACCGTGTTCATGCCTAATAAAACTTAATGATTTTCTGCATCCATCAGAATTTGTAATATGTAAAACAACCGTGCAATAGGCCTCCAATTCCTCAGTTAAATTGCTATGGCAGAAGCTGGCGGATGATTTGTATGATATAGTTTTCTTTATACAGCTGTAGGATTGGTTTCTCTAATGTTCTAATATTGCCTATTTCTTACCAGGAGTCTCCTCCACCTATAGTGCCTGTCACCCTAGCCAAGTTGAAAGTTCCTGTGAACCCCAAACCCCTAGTCAACTACCCAGAGCAGATCCTAGATATCCCCAGTGAGACATTTGCTTACAGGAATGGCCATGTGGTTCGGTCTCATGTCTTGTCCTTCAAAGTTCAGTGTGCCACCCTCAGGGAAGCCAGTAGCACAGGGATCAGCAGTGATGGTCATTCCCCCAGTGAGTCTTGTCCATATGACCATGTCTGGATTTGCTTATTCTGCATGAGCATAGGCAATGACATTCTAAAAGCATGTGCTCATAACTATTTTCATGTTAGATTATTTTGGAAAACAAGAAGCAAAAGTAAAGACCAGGCAGGACAAACAAAATAGAGACTAAGTCAATGGATAAAAAATGGGACATGATATTGTGTGAACTGACATAGATTCAAAGATTTTATTAGGCCACAGGCCAACATAATGCATTACAATACAATATTACATTATTACAATCCACTGTCAAGACATGAACTGTGTTCCTCATGCACACTATTGCCACTCATCTACCACTTTCTCATCTCATATAAACATGGATCTCACTACTATGAAAGCACTAATGATATGTGCATTATTCTCACAGTATTTGCCGTAGGTTCATTGACATAAAGAAAGCTTCAGCTTTTAGAAAGTGGAACAATATGTTCAAAAACTGCATTTAAGCAAAATGAAAATGCATATTTGCAATTTTTCTGCACAGATGTGAACCTTACATATGCACTCAGCTTCTACTGTGTACAGTATGAGGGGTTCATGACTACACAGGGACTGTTAGTACCAAATTAATAGTAGCTCGAAAATGTTTTGCATTGGACTTATTTCAAAATATCCACGGGACAGATGGTAAGATCACCATTTCTTTGGGACTAGGAATTGTTTTGGAATAGGACCAGCGTTCTACAGTGTTAACTTTTGTAACCAAGGTGTGTCAGTGTATATCATTTCTTTGTTTAACTTTATGAAATTCATGTGTTTGTGAGTGAAAAAGGTATACCCAGGAGATCTTGTTCAAATAGGGCAGCATATAAGGTATGTAGGAGAAGTATTTGCTGAGAAACCACAATACAGTCGAGTCCGCTTAACTCCAATTCACCGGGACCACCCCAATGAGTTGGAACAATCCGAATTCGACTCACGATTTTCAAGGCAAGTCAACCGTATGCGAGCGAGCAAGCACTTTGGGGGGGGGTCACGAGGGCAGTTCAACAGAGGAGGTTAATACGCATAGTGGGGAAGTATTTTTAATGGGATTATTTACCTTTATAAGAAATGCTTTGAGTAGGGTTCCCCTTAATTAGTGTAATGCAAGTCCACTCGTTTGATTAGACAAGGCGGGCGCCGCTTTTTCCACTTGTTCCCGGTTTTTAAAGATCGTAGAACGTGCTAGCGGTAATGCCATACTTGTCAGCTATGGCCTTCTTCGACATCGCACCTCTTTCGATTTCCTGGAGCATGTTTTGTTAATCTTCGACTCAGTGGAAAGAGTCTTGAGGTTTCTCTTCACGGGATTAGAGGAAGTCATCATTTAGAGGACAAATTCAAGTTGAAAATGATAAAGGTGAATCAGCCGTACGCTAGCTAGCACACTGGGGAGGTCACGAGGACAGCCTCTTATACAGTGTACCTGTATACCGTCATGGTGCATTGGGCAAAATGCGTAAATGTACACACTGCTGCCAAGGTGCTTGATTATCAATTGATTTTTCGAGCCCGCGCGCATTCTCTTCCCCCTACTGTCTTATCAGCGGTGGTGTAATACACACACCCTACACGTCTCTACACACGCCTGTACTGCGGTTAGTGGCACTCGCAGTGTCCAGTTTTATTGCGTCTCTCTGTCCGCGGTACCGTCTTTGTTTGGCACCACACAGGGGAGGACGCCAGAGGTGATTTTGCCTCTGTGACAGCGCTGGGCAGTTGGACTAATCAGAAATGGGCGTTAATTACTTCTTGTTATGCAAAGGCAATTAATAGACGCAAAGAAGGAAAAAAAACTATCATTTCTTTTTCTTTCGACTAATAAGAAATTGGAGGAATCCGATTTCTACATTCATGGACTCGACTGTATTAGGTACTCATATAATGGGTGGTAATAAGCAAGTATATATTACACATGCCCTGATCCATTATTAACTTGTCACTCATTGCTCGCATGGACTTTGATAATAAGTTCACCTCATTGATATGTAGAATATCAAGTTACAATTGTAAACAATGAAAAACCTGGTATGACCTAAACATCTCAATTTTGTACAATTTCAGGTGAACCTCCAATCAAAAGGCGGAGAAATGGTCGTATCTCGTCATTGGAGGAAGAAGTCCTCACATTTCGACGTGAGCTTGTTGTTTACGACAAGACAAAAACATGCCTGCTTACGCCAGGGGACTATGAACTTGGAGTTCAAACAGCAGATGGCACTGAAAAGATGAAGCTCAGCAAAGTATGGGAATCTTTTAATGGCAAGGTAAATGCATGGTCATAGAAAGGACATAGGACATAATTCATATGTAGGGATTGAAACATTTAAAAACTGTTTTCTGTAAGGTTCATAAATATTCATTTTCTGTTTTGCTGAAGACACGATGTGTGAATAGCTTACTTTATCAGATAGAAAAGATTCTGATAATTCACATTTGTGGTTTGATTATAATGCCAGTTATATTCATTGTGGAAATGATTATTCAGTCTTCACCAAGGGATGCCAATTTTTCGGCGTTTTTAGAGTATCTTTTGACAACATTGAACTACAATAGAACTCAGTTAACATGAAATTGAAGGAACCAGCCAAATCATGCGGGTTAAACAAGTTTCATGTTATCCATTTATAGTACAATATAAGTGAAAATAACCAAAGAAATGTCAGGTGTCATTATTTCTAGGTGATGGCTTCCACAGCCATGACACGATATACCGTTGTGTGTTGTTAGGGATCGGCATAGTTGTCATAGTCCTTATGCAATATTCACCACACATGTGACTTTAATCTTTACTTGCCACACCACCAAGGGACAAGGGGGAGGAAATTTGCCATGGCAGCGGCTCATTTTTTAAATTTCTTTTGCCAGCGCAAAAGTGTTATCAAAACTTTCCTGAAACTCATTGGGATAATTGTAAAATATTTCTATGTATAAAGAGAGCTATTGTACGGGGAGTATCTTTTCAATCAGGTTAACCAAGCTTTTAGGTAAAGTACTGCTGTGTTAAAGTGAGTTCCTCTGTGGTAGGTGTGCCAGTCACCAGCAACTCCCGCAGCCTTAATAGACTTGGTGGGCACTATCAAAGTAGAGGGACAAAATGGGTCAACACTGGCCACCAATAAGAATTGGGCATACCCTGTGATCATTTAGTTGTACTTTCTTCTGACTGGTTTACTTTGAAACTTCTGAAGTGACAACAGTCCATTTGATGTACATCTGTTTGATAATTTGGGATTGCAGCTTTTATCAAACCTGATGATTGGACATGGTATGAAGCTACCTTTTATTATAGTCTTTATGTTCATTATAAGTGCATTCACTCATTTGGTAATAGACAATTATCACTAGTTTCAGTACCAGGAAGGATTACCATCATTTATTTGGACTGGACGTAAGGAAGTAGGCTATGGAGTTGAAACTTTCAGGGTGTTTCACTGTTTATGGAAGCTTACAGACCTATTTGATTTTTGTTTGTGGTGAACAGTGTGCAAACACAAAGCCAACAATGGAACCGTGGACTGTGTCACACCTTGCACAATTTATGGATTCCCAAAAGATACATTTTTATCAAATCCAGTTGGCATCCCTGATAATATGATTTTTTTTTTCTTTTTTTTACTTTAGGCCAGCATAATGCTGGTACCTGTGTGCATGGTATTGTAACATGATTGATGATAAATTTCTCCTTTTACTAGTAAATATACAGGGTCAGACTGAATGACTGGATCTCTTGTATTATACTGTTTAAAGTTATGGAAATCCCACAGTAACACTTTGTGTGTCAATCTCTTTTATCTAAAAGCTTTGGAATCATCATTTCAGAATATCAGGCCGCTGGAGTTATTCACAGATTACCCCACCCTCAAGTTCTCATTAATCTGGTCGGAGCAGAACAATGTTAGTAAAAAGCTGGACTCGGAAGCCTTATCACCATCCCGCGTCCCTCCCCCTCGCTGTGATCTTATCAATGGAACCTCAGATTTCTCAGCAGCATTTGAGAAATGTAAGGTTTTTCAGAGGGGTGTAATCAAAGGTTTGCCTTTTGTTTTCCCCCATCCTTCTTTGTCTTCTCATCTTACGCAATACAAACTTAATCATGCTGATTATTATCAACCTACTAATAGTTTACAGTTGTTTCAGTATGTCTAAAGTGGATAAGAAAGTTTTTACAAAAAAAAGCAGTAATATAAGTTTACCTGAAGAAATTTACTATTTTGTTATGAAATTCTTCCTAAAATATAGTTTAAAAGGTATTAACTGTGCCTAGTTATTTCAAAATGGTATTCTAATGGATAATTTTGAAACTGTTTTCAGGGGTGAAATCCGAGTATACTTGCCCAAAGGTCAGGGAAAATGAGAACAACGTTCAACTAACTCCTCGCAAGCGCTTACGCGTATTTTACCAGTTCACCCACAATGACTGCACACAGCAGGAGACAGAAGCACGTGATGACCTTCGTTGCCCGTGGTGCTGTCTCTCCTGCCAGCAGTTGTACAGTTTGCTCAAACATCTGCGTCTCTGTCACTCACGTTTCAACTTCTTGTATATTGTAAGTTTTAAATGGGCTTCCTCTAGTTTACCTAGATAGTCAGGAAAAGTAGCTCTGTCACCATAATTTTTTATAACATAAGAAAGTCAGTGGAAATGTTTGCTCTCCGAAGAGGTTTGTAAATTTGCTGTGTTCCATCATTCTGCAACTTTGATCATGTAATCCTCATCAAAGCAGTGTGTGTATGAGGTGTGCAATCATTGCATTAAAGGACATGGAAACACACAGTATCTGCTTAACAGTGAAGACTTATAAGGTATGAGGTTAGAGATGTGAGACATTATTTTCAACCAAGTCTGAACACATGTGTGAGCTAAATAGATTTGATAGAAGAAGGCACTGCTGATCATTCTCATTTGTGTGAAATGTGTGGTTGGTGTAGACCCGTAGATCATGGATAAACAGCTGGAGAGGTTATAAGATTTGAACTTGTATTGAGGTTATAACTGTAAATTGGAAAACATTTAAAGCATAGATTGGCTATTACCAATTCAAAATTTACATTTAGGCATATTTGTAAGCCTGTCTTATTACACTGATTTCACAGTTCTATTCTTGTTTGTTGTGTTGCATCCTTTTAATTGTACACGAGTTCACATAACATATGTTTTCACTGAATCCTTTCAGCCACATCCAAAAGGTGCTAGAATAGATGTGTCAATAAATGAACGCTATGATGGCTCCTATGTTGGAAACCCTCAGGATATCCATTCCCATGTGGGCTATGCCTTCAGTCGCAGCAATCCAGTCAGGCGAACCCCCATCACTCATGTCATTGTATATAGGTATGTACCTTCCATGGTCCAGGCAAGTTACATTTTACAATATGGGGACAATTCTCAATAAGAAATGAGACATAAAGGATTATTTTCCTGTACACAAAATAATTGAAAGAGATGATTGCTTGGGAGCAGGCTTTGTAAGTAGTAAGATAAGTTTCACTTTCACCCACTAGATTGGCAGAGAGAAAATAGGTAAGACTTCTGTCCAGTATCAGCAGATTACAACAATGAAATACTGTATTAAGTCACCTGGTCATTCACTGCAAATAAGCTAGTGACTGCCATTTGTCTAAGTATACTCAATTTTTTTGCAGATCTAACTCTTACTGTATTGGTCTGCTATAAACTGCCTACTGAAAATGATACAAAAATTAAAAAAAGAATGCTCACCACTCATGTATCAGCATGTGACTTTTAAGTAAAGTACAGTTTGTTTATTCCTCTGGGAAGTTATCCTCAGTGTAGGAATATATGAAGTAAATGAAGAGAACTATTTTTTGTCCTCTGACTATGAATTCTAGCTGAGTTATTAGTGACAGAATATCATTGTTTTCAGACCAAAGCGACCACCACCATCTCTTGCAGAATTCCAAGAACCAGAATCAGAGAGTGGAATCAATAGGCAGCTCATACAAGGTCACAACAGGTTTGTCACTGAGATATTAGCTGGGTGAGACCCAAGACGAAATTAAATGGGACTAAGTTTCTTTGGTATTGGTTGTCGTAAGATGTGTAATGACCTGAAAAGTGAAGGGGGAATCCGATCATGATTGTTAAGAAGTGGAGCTAGATGGAGAAAACATTTTCTTTTTTTTTTTTTGTGAGTTGTATAGTATATCTATATGGCAGGTTTCACAAAAATGAGAGGTAGTTTTTTCCTAACAGAACATTTTTAACTCTTTGCAGTTCACCTATTGGAAAATCGTAACTACAGTTACGATGGTTACTTGGGTTAAAAAGTAGATTGATTTTTGCTTTATTTTTAATATCTAGGTGTAAATTTGAGTTATCTGAGGTGAAAAAGAATAAATGTAACTAAATTTACAAAATTATTGGCACAAAGTTTGCTTTTATTATGTTTAAATCTCATGAGATGTTATTTTGATCCGACTTGGCCACCATCCTGGATTTTCGGGATAGTCGCGAAATGAAAGCTGGTCGCTGTAAAATGCAAAAAATACAACAAATGTTGTCATCTGATTCGGACAATGAACTGTCCTAGAACCAGAGTGATGACTCTGACAGCTCACGGCACCTTGTTTAGCCTCCAAAACGCGCTTTTAGTTACCGCTTCACTGCACACGGGAGGGCTTGGGCCACTAGGGCAATTATGCAGTAAATCTTCAAGGGGCGGTGTCCAGTGACTGATTTTTTCCTGAGTGGGTGGATCTCATGTAACTGACACCACTGTTGAGTTCCCTGGCAAGAGTTAGTGGCCTAATGTTATGGCCATTAACACAGATCAAGGGAAATGTAGGATTTCATTAGAATTAACTATGACTTTCAAGCCTTAAAATTGAGTCCCAGTTCTATCCATGACCACAACAAAATATTCCTCTTGAAGACAAAAATCACTGCTATTTCCTTGTGAAATTGTACAAGTTTCTCTACACAACTGTGAGAATTAGTGCGTTTCAAACTGGCCCAGTCGCACAACGTTGTCACATGTTTTTCTCAAAAACAGTCATTGTTTTCAGACTGAAATTTTGGAGAGATTTTGCAGGTAGATTTTTTATCTATATTGTGAAATAGAAAGAGGTAAGGTATATATTTTTTCTTCTGGCTTCAGCTTTGTGCGGCCAAATCATTTAAGCAAGCTATTAATGGTTAAAAATGAGGTATCAAATTTCTCACACTTTTACTACATCAGCGATGGTAGAAAAAAGAAGCTATTTAGAAAGTCCTAACAAATTTGTTCAATTTTTTAATGGATTTTACTTTTAAATTGGAAATCATTTGCTAAGGCGTCTCTACTAAAGGCCTTCTGCTTTACTCTCTTCATGAGTAACATAAAATTCAAACTTTTACTCTTATATCATGAGCATAGTTTATAATATATCTGTCTGATTGTGATGATTTTCTGTGCAAATAGTGTTTTCTCTTTGTGATCCTTTCACAGTCGAGTTTTGAAGACATCAGTAAATCTTGATTTAAACATTTTTCAAATGAACATGGAGCATACCAAACTGTGTAGAACTTGTGGAAAGCGTCTTGAATTATTTAGAAAACAACGCAGCACTACTAGAAGAGAGAAGCCCTTCCTGTGTGCCAATTACAAAGAAGACATCTTTGGAACATTCGAAACAACTGTGGATGTTGATATTCCAGAAACACATTCTGCGTACTTTTGTACGAAGTGCTATTACCGGATGAGAAAAGAAAAATCCGGCGTTCCAAGTTGGCCAACCTGAAATCACGCACTCTGACAGAAAATTCATCCACTATTTGAGAAAACACAGTCAGGCAATGAAATAGTCCAGGACTTTAAACAGTTTGGTAAAAATTGGCAGCAAGCACAAGATTTGAAAGCTAAAAGTATTTACTTCCAGACATGCATTGCTCTGTCTGACACTGAGGAAGAAAGACAAGAATTTTCTTTGGAGCTTAGCTAAATTGAAATTGAAATTGAATCTCTACAATTTGAGGCTCCAACTCCAAGAAGTGGACCAGTGTGTAGAAGTTTAGAAAATGTCTGAACAAGCACAAAATCACACCACAAACATATCACAGTAGGTCATTCATAGGGAATCACTGCCACAAATACCTCACACCTACAGTTCATAAGGACCTCACAAAAAGACTTGTCACAATGACATTTGCACTTACACCATCAGATGCCATAATACTTGAAGCCCAGAAGCAAAGGCAACAATTTGATCTTATCAATGAACGCTATGCAGCACTGCACGCACTAGTCTCTCATGGCAAACCAGTACACAGAGATTCCATCCAAGATGTAAAACGCACCATTCAAGAATATATTTCTGTATTTAGAAAACATTTCCCAAACAGCTATCTTCCCAAACATCACATATTAGAAAAGCACTGTCCAGCAAATATATGGCTGTGGTATGGCTTTGCATGGAGAACAAGGTGGGGAACAATTACACAAAACAGTCAAGTTGATAGAAAAACGGGCCCTTAGCATTAGAAATGCAAAGACACAATTGGGATTTGTCTTAACAACACATTTGCTACAAAGTTTTACATCACTACAATCATCAAATATCATCAGAAAGAAATCAAAACAAGGTAAAGAAGCTGTACATGACCAAAGTGAATGAGTGTTTGCTGTCTTTGTTACCTGTAATTATTCAACATGCTTTTGTTTTACCGTGATATCAGTGCTGCAATTGCTGTTTTTACTTTTGCCTATTGGCTGACTGACCTATCTACTTTGACTTAGTCATTGGTTTGAAGATAAAATGATACAGCTATTCAAGAATGTGTGTCACGTACTCTATTGTAAAGTGAAACTGTATACAGCATATTGTGTTCCGTGACCTGTATCTCCTTTTAAATATTTGGCCGCAAGCAACTGTCTTGTCAGAGATGTTGTTCAGTGTCTCCTTTTACTTTTGTCAAAAAACCAGATCATTCGTATTGCAAATTCACAGTAAATTAGGGAAGAACAAAAGATCACCTAGAACTCACGGAGGGGAAAAATTGCATACATTTTAACCGTCATCACATTTCTGTAAATTAAGATAGAAACGTCAGAATTTCACAAGTGTCAAGTCACAACTAAGAATTTTTTAGGGAATGAAGTACACAAGCTGTGGTTCCTATCAGTTTTTGTAGATAAAGCTTTTAATGAGCCCTCTCAACCCAAGCCAACAGGTGTCAAGCCCTCCCTGTGTGCGCTCAGCCATGACGGGTGGTGACAAGGCCGGGTCGCCGACTGGCGCGAAAAACTAAAAGCGCGTTTGCAAGCCGCCGTGAGCTGGGCTCCATCTGATGAGTCTATTGAGGAGGATGATGAAAATATGGCCCCTGTTGTGCCAAACACTGATACCAGAAACAGGTGTTGACATTCTTTCAGGTCCCCTTCCCCATTCTGAGCTACATAATTCTTATAAGTATGAAGTTATAACATCATCATGGATACATATTAACGTTTACACATCTAGATTACATGTTAGTAGTGATTATTTACAAAATAATTGATAAAAATGCTATTTTTAACCAGATCCTCTTCATAGCAACGGTTGCTATGGAAATGTATAAAATATAGATTATCACACGATTTCATTTTTCTCATAATTTTTGTACCATTGGGCTGAATGTAATAAATTTGGGATATATTGTGTAGAATTGGATATACTTTATTTCAGTAATAGTTTGAATAACGTTTGAGCCTATACTAATTTTTTTTCCTTCTTTGTATTTGTTGTGGTTCATGTTTTTTCAGTAATATATTTATTTTTAGTAACACACTAAATAGGTCAGACAACCCATAATATACTTCCTAATCAAAAATTAAAAGTGCAGTATGCAAGTCCTGCATATTCTCTCTCCTACCATATACAGTATGTCCTATTTCAGTTAGATATTACATCATATTGGCTTACACCTCAAACACATCAATGGTCACTTTCAAATAAATAAAAAAGGCGTGAACTGCGAAGAGTTAATGTATGCCCTTATGATGAAGTATTATATATCAAATTAAAGGTCTCACTATATGGAATCCAGGCATTTCATTTATTGGGATAGCAAATGATTTTTTTTTAAAAGATATTGCTGTGCAAAAAAATTACAATGTTAATGTCCAGTCTGACAAGGAAAGTTGGCCAGTTACTCCTGTGTTCTAATTTTAATGCATCTAGAAGTGATTGTGATTTTAATTACTTCAACATAAATTTTAGCAAGTTAACCTGAAAATGATATAGAAAATACAAAATTGAATAAATGTTACAGTCTGTTTTCACTGTATTTTTTAGAGTTTAAAAAAAAGATTAAATAATGAAGATCTCAATTTTAAGATGATCTCCCTTGCAACAATTATTTCTCTTTAATAGGCGAAGATAACCAAAAAGTAGACAGACTCTGAGAAATGTGCTTCATTTAGCACAACTATTTAAACAATGATGAACTTACTGCTCCTTCTTAGTCTGTCTTTTGTCTCTGCACATATCAGCAGTATCAACTTTGGACTGTTAATAAATGTAACCAAATGAGAACAGAAAATTACCTCAGCGCTAAGCTCACTAACTGTAGACAGACTTTCTAGCACCTGCTAGTACTAGTATTTTAGGTTTTAAAGTGCGACTAAAGTACTTTTATGGTGTAGTGCACGAAATCCTGTGAAATTACTATTTTAACATGTATCAGTGATTCAAACTTCCTACTGAGCATCTCAAACCCATCAAATCTAACGCGCTTCGAAGAAATCACAACGAATAACACATGCCCATGCCCTCCTGTGTTAGCGTCACCGCTGCTCGCCTCGCCAGAAATGCATGACGTCACCAACACCGGTGTACACGTCGGCTCAAGGCTATTACGCGTAGTGCTGCACTCAGTAGGGCGGCTCGCTCCCACGTGGAAACAATGGGTTATTGTTGTGCGGTAAACTGTAAATCTAGAGATGGATCCACAGAAGACACCGTACAGCACGTGGAGGCATCTGTTTAAGTAAACACTGATGTGGACATGCATGCTAGCAAAGTTAGATCTAGATCGAGACTAGTCTACCGGTACTAAGTTGAGAGTAGTCTAGACTAGCACTTGGTCAACAATACAGAGAGCTAAACTGTGACAGAATGCTTGCTTACCATTCCTGAACTGGTGGTCCAATAGTCTTCTCCTCAATTATATCCTCGTCATCTGTTTTTCGGCGCAGGAGCTCGAACTGATACAGCTCGACTGGTGCTGCCATTGTTCTCGATCGAAAACACCGCGACTTCTGCGCTGACGTGACATTTCCGGTACGGTTTTTCGGGTGCTTTTCGGCGATTTCGCAAAATGTCGAAAATAACTAGTAATTTTCTTATTTTTCTAGCACTTTAGTCGCACTTTAAATACTTCTGTTGCAAGTCAGCACTAATTTATTGTATGTTCATTAATCTTCATCCATAGCTACATATTTTGTCACTAAAAGAAGCATCTCACAGGACAAAATAAGAAAGGTATAATTAATTTGAGAATCTAAGAATTGGAGACAGACAGCAGTTGTTCATAACTGTGATTTTCAAACTTACAAAGAAAACTGTTCCACTGGATAATATTAACTAAATTTGGTATCATCTGAAAGGACATCCACTGAACTACCAGAGAAAAATGCAGACAGGTAACCTAATTCTTTAATTTTGCAACTGCAAGCATGCACAAAGCAATGCCCTATTCTTAGGGAAGTTTTGTTGGTCTGAAAATGTGAACTTTACAACATTAAAATTCTCATTAAAATCAAAAGCTTTGTCAGAGCCTAACAGATTTATGTATTCAATCTCCTTGCAACCCCAAAAGTTAAAGGCAGGTGGTTATAGTCACCAGAATGTGTGAACTAGCATCATACAAGCACTGACATTTCTGAGTTATCTTCTGTTGCTCATTCTGTGAAACCCGCCATATCTATAAGGAATACTATTAGTGTTCAGTTTTGCCTGAGTTCGTTAATTGATGTCATTGTAATACTTTTTCACCAAGGTTATCACAAAAATGATAAATGACACAGATTTCAGTGGCATCTCCATATGAATAGCTGGGTGGATAATATGGGTACAAACAACCGTGTGACCAACAGCATAAGAGCACCACCTGGGGTTTGATACCAAAGAAACAGGAAGGTACTAGAACCACCAGTTGTCACCAGCAAAATGCAGGGATGGCACGATGCTGAAAATTTTCAGAAAAGTGGAAATCAGATCTGAAAGGCTGGCCCTTTCAACTAGAGAAAAAAAAACAAATGGCAAAGCAACTTCAATTTGAACAGACTCTTTATGTTGATCTTGGTTTCCGAATTTGTGCCATTGGCTGCCCGCAACCTTGAGGATGTCGTGAGTGATGCCAATCTATTCCTCAGACTCTACTTTCACACTGTGACCTGCCAACCAGTCAGACCTCAGGAATTAGACACAGAAGGACAAGAGGAGAGCAAGCCACGCTGGCTCAAGCAGAAAACTATCATGGTCAGTCATATCAGACACATTATCTGACATCTTTGTTTTAAAATCTCTGTGTGTTTTTGTTTAATCTGAAATAGCAATTTAAGCTCATTAAAACAGGTGGTGATGTCATTATGAGATCTGATTTTACACTAACTGGATGAAGTGTCCTGGTGATGTCTAGGAGGAGCAACCAAACTCATAATAAGCAGATATTTTGGGGTGGTTTGTTTTTTTTTGCTCCTCTCACCCATTCAATCAGTGTGATGAAAAGCACAGTGCTGAACAACTTCCTCTTGAAATTTGATCAACCTATCTAGTTTGGTAGCTGAAAGGTTTTTTTGATGTGTATACAGCAATTCATAACATGTTTAAAGCTTTTTTTTTATGTGTATACAGCAATTCATAACATGCTGTACTTGGAACACAGCTCACTCTGCCTGCACTATACCAGTCGAACTGCTGTGCACTTTTTGAACAGAAGGGGATCAGATGAGAGAGTGCTTCTGATAATCTCATTCCCTTGTTCAGAGCACAGAAAGGTCCCTCTAAATCCCCGATGGTCCCAAGCGCTTCAAAATTGGGGCAGGAAATATAAGGATTTGCCAATCCTACCTATTAGGAAAATCTCAAATTTTCTGTGCACCCTAGTCTTGGCCAGTGAATGCCAACTTTTGCCCCAAACCAGTGTGTACTTTTGCTGTATTCTTCTTTCTGTTGGCAAAAACTGATTTGCAGCATTTTTCCTATGACTAGTGTGACTTCCCTTGAATGGGAAATTGGTAATCTGTGATAAATTTTTGATTGGCAGAAGAAGGTATCTTACATCAATCAGTTCCTCTGATGTCGGTTCTCATCAGTTTAATGCATTACTTTTACATATGAAGAGGATTTGAAAATTTTATACTATCATGCAAACTCCTGACTTTGATCATCAAAATGTTGACTATCTGTAGGTTGTTTCCAAAAATCTGTTTTGTGGGGTTGGCAGTTCAGAATTTATCCCCTATAGTCTTTTCTGCTTGATTTAGATTATTTTGCCAAATTATGAAGTTGAGAATAAACGAGTGGATTTATTTACTGTACAAACACAGTCAGCGTAAGAGTTAACCTTCATTTATTAGATTGCAAGCCCCTTCAAATATGTATTAGCTCCAACACCAGATTTAAGAAAATATGAAAAATAAGAGGCTAATGTTAGGCTGCAAGTATAAAGGATTATATTGATTTTGGAAGACAGGAGCACATATTATGTTTATAACTGAGCTATATTTCATCAGTATGTGCCCCCCAAAAGCTAGTTTGTAAGTGTATGTTAAAAACTTGACCTGGAACCCTGCCTCATTTTGAGAATTGTTATGCATATAATAATTCTGTGAAAGAAGCATATTTTTGATGAGAATTAGGAAACAGTCTGTTGCAGTCCTTGTTGATGATTTCAGCTTCCAAGAACAAGGGATGGAAGGGTGATAATAACAGTACATGTTTAGAATGCATAAATGTTCGAGCCATCTCTGTTTATGAGCTTTTTATTCTGTGTTGTTGTTTTTTTCTCTAGATGATTGATGAGTTCACAGATGTGAATGAAGGGGAGAAGGAACTGATGAAAATGTGGAATCTGCATGTTATGGAGAAGGAGTGAGTATACTTCATCTCTGAAAATAATGCAGCGAGGTGGTATTATTCAATTAGCGGGAATGCATTTTTCCCAAGAATATGCTGCATATTTAATTTTGACCTGAAGAAAGCTTTAATTTCTCTGAGACTGGCTTCCTGCAGTAGTACAAAAATGGGAAGCAGTGAGATTTTATATTACCTGTAACAGTATTCATTTTGTTAATGCTAAAACAATGATCATGGAGAGTTGTTCATTCTCAGTCATAAAATGTTTCTATGTATTGATTGATATATGCCATTGTTTTACACTTAACCTACCAAGTGTTAATTGATGAATGCTATGGCTTTCCATGAATGTAAGAGAAGCAAATCATATAGTACTTAAAAAACATTGTGCTCTCTGATTTCAAGCTTATGGCATTAACCCTCTGTGATATGATTTTTAAAAAGTTGAATAAGTAAACTCCAGAGGTACCTATCTTACATTAAACTTTTATTTTTCTTGAAACGTTGTGATTTCATGGCTTTACCTTATCTTACTTTCAGTATCTGTCTTATGAGCAAGTCTTTGGAAAAAATATTTTCTCAAGCAGCATGTATAATTAGATACATATGCCTCTCCTCAGATACATTGGAGACTGCATGGTCCCTGTGGCCTGCACTACATTTGTGGATGAACAGGGAGAGGAACTTATTCATAAATGTCTCTGTAGGAACTTTCTCCTGCACCTGATCAACTTGTTTGACTTCGGCCTCATCCGCCCAGACCATGTCCAGCGAACTTTTGCAAGACTTGAAAATATGCGGCACAATATTTCTTTTCAAGGCAAAAAGCCCTCTTGATATTAGTAGAAGTGTTAGTGTTTTACTTCAAGGCAGTCCAGCAGTGCAGCACTACCAATGCTTCTAGTGATTGTTAGAGATTGGATGTAAGGTGTGTGCAGTTATGTTGTGTTGTATGAGCTAGGAGACAGAGCATGTTGCAGACAATGTCATGAATTGAGAAGACAGCATGTGGTGGAAATCATCTAAACTGAAATTAAGGGAACTGGTTGATTTATGTTAGCAGTTTTGCAGTCGCACTGTAAAATGTAAAAGAAATACTGTTTTTATAGACTGAGATTTGCCAGTTACCATAGAGAGCTATTGTTCTGTGTCAGGTGTGTGTTTCCATCTTTATATTCGTACAGCAGCCCACTTGCATAGATTCATGGCCTGTTGATGCCGCAGCAGCTTTGACTGTAATTTTCCACAGAACTGCTAATAAAATCTTTTTCATAAATATATTAGAGCTATGCAAGTTCCATCAGATCAAAGACTGTGATGCTCGGCTAACATCAAATATCTGGATATGTGAAGTTTTCATTAGAAAGGAATTTGGATTCGTTCTATTAAAGAAATTTGACGTGATATTTAGAATCTTGATTTTTATTTTTTTTTCATTTAAACTGGTTTTATTTCAACTGACTTTTGGATTAGGATTTTATAGATTGATGCTGTTTTGGTCTTAACTCATTTAGCATGAAACCATTAAGAGAGTTTGTATAAAGAACATGCAGACTTTTTCTTTCCCAAAAATTTTAGGGTATTTTGTAGAAATAATTTTTTAGAAGATTGTTATTTCAGTGGCATCCAATGAACTATACATTATTGGAAAGGGGATTGGTTAAGCTTATTGATGGTATTCAAATAAAATGGAAAATATGGCAGTTATACAATGCATATCCAAAGGAAGGATGCATATAAGCAGAAATTCCTAATTTGGGTCAACAAAACTATAAACAAATAATAAAATTCAACATTATCTTTACCTTTATTATTCAGTCTTGAGTGTTCTGCTTTGAAGTTTTGAGAGGCAGTGGTGCTGGAGGTAGTGTTTACATGTAGTGCACATCATTCTTGATCGCTTTCTTCCGCCAGGGCAAACTGTGCAGTCTCTCTCCTTGTTAAGAATGACTTGAAATCTTGGGTGGTAAGCTGGATTTTTGACAGAAACATATTGATGATGATAATATCAGTTGTCAAAACATAGCCTTTGTTTTCTAGTCCACCCAAAACCTCTCACTATAAGAAAGCAGTCGATAACAATAGGATTTTCCCCAATCTAATAACAAATCCACTTCCAGCCTCCATTTGGCTGATTTCTAAGCACTGTATAGTTTCAGCTTTTTCCTTCCTCTGAAAGAAGCCATGCATGCATCAACTGTCATGTGTTCTTTTGTGATAAATTCTGACGCAAGCAATCATGGAAATGTTCCAGCAAGCCATTATGTAGCAAATGTTTTCATAAGTATCTGCCACCACATCTACATCAGAGAAGCACAATTAATGTTTGATGCCAAGATACCTTTTATAAGTTAGATTTCACACTCCGGGAATGTGAAAAAGTCAGTGAGTTTTGTTTTCTATACCTAACATTTTTGTTCTGCCTGGACATAAATGAATTAGTCATAATTAGAATAGCAATCAGCTGTTTCAGCTCTGTCATGATTGGTGTGGTTCAGGGAACCCCACATGTTTTCATGTTTGTGCCTTGCAATTTATTCCTAGCATGACTCAGATCTAAAAGCATTTGAAAGAAATCCTCCCTAAAGAATTCCCGGAAGTATTCGGTAGGTTTTGCACCAGCATAGAGAGGGTTTTTAAACATTGATATGGTTCTATGAAAATGATCGAAAGTGGCCTTTAATTAGCTGATGGCCATGTCTAAGTCCACTGAGTAGGATTTGGTGTTAATGGTAGGCCCACTTCCTCTTCTAATTGATCATCATCCTCAAATAATCCTTCAGCATCAATGTCAGAATTACCACTGCCACCAAAACTTCTTGCCTGTTCATCATAAGATAGCTGGGAGTTCACATTCTCTGTATCTGATACTTCACTTGAGCTCGACATCATTTCGTCAAGTTAAAAAAAATTCAACCAATGCTCTCTGGGTTGAAAATTATTGGGAGTAATTGCCCTTGAGATGACTCATAAAATCGGTGACAGCTCCATCTTCAAAAAGTGTACATGAAGTCCTGTAGATGCATTATGCCCATTGGCCACTATACTGGAAAAAGGATAGAATTGAATGTTTTTAATATGGCAGGTTTACTGGCCAAAATGGCAGGAAGGGTGTTTGTTGAGCATTTGTTTTGCTCCAGTAAGAAAATAATGTAGGCTTTCTTACCAAGTTAATGTTGATAATAATGGCACAGACAGTCTTCATCTCCAGAACAGCTGAAAATATGTTTCCAGTTGTGAACAGCTGACTGACATTTCAGGTTGTTTCCAAACTTTTCAGTGTACTGCTGTGCATACATTTATTTTAGTTACAAATAATGTGAGTAATTCAAATGTCATCAAAAAACAAAAATGATTCAGACTTGGAGTGCTAGCACAACTTGTTAGGTCCTGTTTGCCCATAGTATGCTGGCATCTTCAGCTTCTGGAGGATACACCTTAAACTATAGTTGACTTAAACTTGGTTCATCACTGTCAGTACTACTATTACCTTTTGAACTAGAGATAGAGAGTTATTTTCACACTTTGAAGGTGATTGAATCTGCTTATTCTCATCTATACCTGCATCAAAATTTGAATGTTCTTAATCTGACATCTTCACAACTGGATGGGTCGGGATCAAAAAAAAATTGAAAGAAATTCACAGTTCTGTGACAGCACAACAACCTCCGTTCTACCATACAGCTGAGATGGTGGAGAATTGAAGGAAAGCTGGTCAGAAAATACTGGGGGTACATTAGAAACCTGGATCATCAACCATGGCAATGCATCCGATGATCAGTCTTGCAGTGGTAGATGGACAAACACCAAAGGTCTGATGATCCATCCATCTGTGCTAAAAAGATTTATTAATAAAAAAAAACTAGCATTTGTGAAGCAGTTTAAAATGCTCTGGGTATAGTTAAGTCTTGAGTTCAGTTTCTTGATTGTTGTAATGGACTTCAGAAGCAGCAAGCTTCAGGCAGCCTGTCATTTAAGATATCTAGAGTTCATAGGGGATACCTCAAGATGAAAATATACTGTATTGTCAGTTAAATAGATATATTTGCAGATCTCTCAGAAAGCTAATTTGTTGATATTTTTGAGTTGATATACCAACTTTTCCTAAGATTTTGTTGAAGGTTTTGGTATCCTTTGAAAGTGATATTTACTTTTGCAAACTTTTCTTGTCTTTCATTCTTTATAATGTCTTTTAATGAAACTAGGACCCTCTGAAGTTTGTACAGCAAATCCCATCAGTAATTTTGCACTGCCACAGCTATATGGATTCATGTGAAAAGTAATCTTGTATAAAGCTGTCCCTCCATAAAATCCCAGTTGCAGAATACTGCAAATCTTCACAAAGTTGACCATTTTTGGCAGATTTGATGCTAATTTTGCTGACTTGGGCTAAACATTGGCGTTTCTATGCCACTGTTGCAACATTGCGGCAACAGGAATACAAAAAGATGTTCCATTTCTACAATTTGGAATGGCACCATAGTAAACAATGTACTTCATAAGTAAAACCAGTATTCACATATTAAGTTTTTTACACAACTTTGTGACATTGTGAAGTATGAAATACATGCTGGATGCTTATCTCGTGAGACCATCATAATGTTTAAATTTGTGCAGAGACAAGAGTAAGATGAAAAGAATAGTTCACTGTGGCAGGATCAATAGCAAATGGGCTATAACAAGTTATTCAGGCCAGTGGAACTCATGGACATAAGAAGGTCACCATTTACTCCTGGTTGTGTCAGTTATTTGACATTGGGAAGAAACAAGATTTCAGGAATTCCAAATTTGACCTTAAATATGTATTTCATTTTTTGAGTGTTACCACGTTTCATTATATGGCAGTGGTGTGGGTTATGCTACAGTTCTTTCAGCAGTGTTGTTTGTTTTTTTTATGTTATGAGTTGGGGTAAACATTTGCTCTCGCCATAAATTTGGGTAGGACATTTGTTAATACTGACAGGGATTCTAGATTTTTCACAAATTATTTCCATATTTAGCACAGGAAAAAGGGAGGATTGGCACGCATTTGGTGAATTTTCTTGGGTTTTGAAAGCCAAGTTAAGGAGTGGATCACTCAGTCTAGAGAAAGCACTGCTTACAGTAGCATACCCATAAGCACTGACTATTAAAGATGAACGTGCACATCAAAAATAATTCTTTTATTTTCCAGTAATTTTTCTCTCTAAAATTATTTGTGGTGCCCACCAAGCCAATTTCACAAAGAAAGCATTGTTCTGTTAATGTGTGCACGATTATCATGATGTAAGAAGGAGAGCTAGAGTGACCAGGATTTGTTTTGTGTGCGACTCCAGTTATTCCGCTTCTCCGAATAGCAGCAGCTTGTGGCAAAAATTATGAAATTACCTACGATTCAGCACCTACAGACACCTCTATATGACAGTGTTTTATTCAATTTTCAGTTAAGGTCCTGGTCATCCAAATTCAAAATTATTGTTTGACCATGTAAGCCAGAAAAGTATTCTACATTTTTATTGCCTCAGCATGATTTTGTTTGACACATCTGCTGCTTACACTGGAAATAAAAGATTCATACTGACATGTTATCAGTCGTCCTCAAAGCACGAGCTAGACAGCTTGGCCACATGGCTAGAATGATTTTGATGTAAGCTTATGGCCGCCACATGCGCAGCTGGTGTAAGAAGTCAGATTTTGCATGATGCGTTTTCTGGGGCAGGCAGAGGCGTTATATCATATTGACAGACACTTGAAAGACTATTTTATTAGAATAATAGGGTATCATGTGATTTAACATGGTCTGCAAAACAATTCAGAATTCAGTTATCCTTTAATGCTGGTCATCTTTTGTACCGAGCGTAACAGATAGACAAGAAAATGTGGGATCTCACAAAACTGTTAGTAATAACATTGGTGTGCAATGTCAAATGTGCATTTCAGAATAAAGATTTTTTAATGTTTTATCGCGTTCAGTGTGAGGCCTTTCTGTCTTTCTTGGACACATTATAAGCAAATTATGATGTTAGTAAAGTGAGATTGGTCACTAAATGTCTTCTGAAATGAGTATCTGTGTGAAAGTCTGCATTGAGCTAGTGCTGCATTGCATTTGTTTAAATTCCATGATCACCATAAAAGGGATCTAGTCAAAATTTCTTTTTCCATCACTTGTCATGTGGTTTACAAGACTCAGATGGCATAATGTCATAGAAACATCAAAGTAGTCTGATCCACATGTGGCATTTAAGTGCTGTCATAATGCAAGCCAGTGTATGTGACAATTAACTGATTTTGATTTAGATAGGAAAGGGGGAGAGGATGTTGAAAAGCCAGTATCTGCTTTGTTCCCTGAATTTCTTAGGCTCTATGGCAGTGTCCTGCATCCACATTTGCTTTGAGGCCACAGTGTTGGTTTTAGTAGGCTTGGAAGCAGACTCTTGTCTTCATACAGACACTTTATTCAGGTCATAGTATATTAGCAGAACATATCTTTTTTAAGGAGCTTGCTGTGTTTGAGACTTTCATTGGTATGGTTTGCACAGATCAGCCACTGGGTCTTTATTACATCAGCTGATTCTTTATTTATGAGTATAGGATCATGTCAGTTGGCATTAGTAAGGTTTTTTGCCATTGTTGTTTTGAGTGTGGAATGTTTTTTTGTAAGATTGGCTGTCATACTTGCAAATCTATTTTGCTCTGTTGTATGCTTGAAAAAGGACCGAGGGAAGCTTGGGTCTAAATCACTGAGTATCATTCCTTATATTGCTGGAAAATTGTGAGAATCTGCCTATGTCATTTCACTTCATTTTTGGAAAATCATTAAGAAAACGAGGGATGTGAATTTTTGGTATTTTTGCTTTTTTTTTTTTTTCTTTTGCCCTACACATTTTTCTGGACATGATTGGCCACTTTTTGTAGCTGCATTAGCAGGAGATCATTCCACACTAACTGATGTAGCTGTAATTTTGTGGTATTTTCACCATGGTCCATGTACAACCCTGTGAAATGTAATTCTGATACCAACCTGTGGCAGGGAATCTTTGTAATTTTACTTCATTTTGAGGCATGAATCTATGGGCCACAATTTTTTGCAGAGAAGGAACTTACATTTGACATGCTTTCCCATTGTGTTTTAGTCATCTTATATATTATACGTAATGATTTGCCCTTTTTCCAAGCATTATTCAGCATTCTGTCAAGGGCAGCAATTGCAGCATATGTATGCACAATATCAGGCAACACACACAAATGGCTATGTAACATGTTTCATATGACATGGGTACAACAATGTGGATCACACGTCGTTTGGTGAATTTTTACTTGTATTACTCATTCCAATTTCTGTTGTGCAACAAAACTCAATTTTGTCCAACTTTTTTAGAGATCAGTGCTGTCAATAGCCAGTGGCTCAAAACAGCTGAAGCACTTGTCACACTAATGATAGCGCTAATGGGTTAAGTTTGATCATTCTCTTAATCATTCACCTCTGCCTCCACATTGTCTGGAGTTTCACTAATACTGTATATATATATATAAATGTTTGTTTATCAACTTTAATTCTTTTCACCACTGATCTTTGCATTTACAATAAGTGAAAAGTTGCGATTATGCTTAGTAAGTTGCAGTTATTCAGTGAGTTTTGGGGAGGTGGGAAAATTGTTTCTTCGGGGAAAGTTGCAATTAAGCATAGAAACTTTACGAAAGATGTCACTAACATAATGTCTGCTTAAGTGACTTTCCTTAATAGTGAGCTACACATTTTGAAATATCAGTTTTTCAGCGATGCTCGCCTTGTTCAGTTTGCTTCATCAGGTGATTATTAATATTTCTGATAAATGAGTAAACTGAAATAACGTGAGATGGGGACATTTGCACATGCACTAGATTTACCTGCATTCATGACATTCCTAAAATGGCTGCAGACAAAAATCTGTGAATTGATTTCCTCTTCTTTTTTTTTTTTCTTACTATTGAGCCAGGGGGCCAACAGCTTCAGACCATAGTTATCTAGACCTGGCAGTTTCAAGATTGTGAATTTTTGCAGAACCACCGACTTTTGGCAGCACTGGAAGATACACTGTGCTAGACTTAATTTTTTTACTTTTTCTTAAGTTAAGACATGTTGGCTCACACATCATACATTAAAGTTATTTTAAGTAAACTCTTTCAAATTTCACTTCATTCAGAATTTTTTTGGTGGTAAAAATGTTGCCGTTATCTTCTCATTTTGCCTCTGTATTTTTTTCAGCTTGCTTGTGTAGAATTAGATTTGTGCCTGTCTTGACTCAACCAGTCATGATTGAGAATATTTGCATGCATAGAATTATGGTGTCTTCTGAATGAGGATAGATTTTAATCAGAATGAATGCTTGCAGCGTAATCAGAGATGCACCTGTTTAGCCCTGTTCCAGAGTTGAATTTGTAAGGTTCTTGATTTGTGAACTGGCAAGTTTATCATGTCAGTAGAATAACTACGAATTGAATGTACAGATACATGATTTATATGTGAGAAACTATGATTCTGCATGCTCGAATGGTATTTCACTTGTTTCCAGTTTTCATGGTTATCAGGTTTCCAACCTTTTCCCATCATTTAAAATGTGCATTCATCTCAAGCAGAATGAAATATCTGACATGTAGCAAACAAAATATAATCAAGAGTTTAGAAGAGCTGGCAGTCGCTCAAATACTCTGCATCTAAAAAAAAAAAGGTTAAATGAAATTTTCAAGCTTTACTGTGAATTTCCTTTGTGATATACTGAGTAATATTGTTGGCTGAGTAACATTGTTGTGTCTTAAAGATTTTGCCACTGAATAAGACTTTGATAAAAGACAATTGTTGAAAGCAAGTGTCACAGATTTTTTTTTTTTTTTTTGTATTGAGATGTTGAACACTGGATGTGGAGATGATCTCCTGCTGTGTGTGTAGTTTTTTTTTTTAAATTTAATTAATAGTTAAACGTTAAGAATTTAGAAACACAGACTCTTTTAGCCCATCTCCACACTCAGTGAACAAAACAATGCTTAAGTCTGAATCTGGATATGCATGAAAGTGTTATGTAGGTTGATAAGGATATCACATCTTGCAATATATTTATATATATACTCCGTGTAAATGTATGTGTTTCTCAGGCTAAGCCTGAATCTGTTGTCTCTCCTTTGTGCCTACCCTATGTTGTGATGGTATTCATGTGTATTGTAGTGTCTGGTGTAAATTTTCCAGTATATAAATTATGAAATTTTGTAAGTGCAATTTAGCGACATGTTCATTACATGTAATACCCAAGCTGATTGCATTTGGTGCATTACTGGTTTCTGTAATTTATCAGACTTCAGGCATGAAAACAAAACTGTCATTGTAATAATACCAACAGTGATTACAAAAGGCCTTCTTTATTGTGGCAAACTTCTACTCATGCCCAGTGGCCTTACAATGCTACCTCAACTGCTGCCATGCTATTTTACCACACCTGATAAAATGCTCTAGCTGCACTAAGTCCTTAATTCCTGTTATCAGAGAGGCTACTTTTCTGCAAACCTGTATTTTAGAGGCCACTTTGCCAGAAGGGAAAGATCAGATAAGAGTGATTTAATTATCCACAAGATGGAAAATTGGTTTTGTTGCATTTTACATAAGATATCATGGAAGGCACAGCAGAACAAATGCATCAGATCTCCAGCTTTGTAATATTAACTAACTGAAGGTTTCAGTGTTGTGGGCCAATCTGGCATCTTAAATTTTATTTGATGTGTCAAGGATTGTACAAAATAGAACCGATGCAATACAGATCTAATGTCAAACAATTCTTGCAGTATTTCAAGCAGAGTTCAGTGGCAAAATTTCCGAAGAACAAAATGCAGGATTCATGGGTCAAAGAGAATGACACCCAGTATATCACTTTTTGCAAACTTTTCATGGAGGTGAGTACCGCTCACAAAAATACTTTCAGTGCAGTTACCTTGATGCAGACATGTGTCTCCCGTAAAAGTTTTAGAGTGGCCAAACATCTCTGAGGTAGTGCAGATGGGACATTTTCTCAAAACATGGGCAGTCCTTTGGTGCCAAAAAAAATCATCAATACATCAGCAATACTTAAGTATGAAAGAGAATGCAGTATTTCCCATCCACAGCATCACTTTAAACATGGGACAGGAATTTGAGCTTGGTAAACATCACCGTAAAAATGCCTTCACTGTTAAATATGTACATATAACTTTTTGTGAATGTTTCTCATGTTTCAACATATTACAAATTACCCTTTTGCTTAAGTTCATTATTTTTCCTGTGTTTGTGAGATTTGCATTTTCATCATAAAATGATTAAATCCATTTTGGTACGTAGTAATCCAGTTTGAATTTAGTGCTAAACCATGTCAAGTAATGTAACATTTTGTGACCAGAATGAAAGGTTAGACTGAACGAAAGTCACCTGCTATAATTAGTACATATATGATCTTCATTCTTTCTGTTTATCATACTGATTTCTCTCTGATTATTATACTGAACAGACTGGATGTGACAGCGTTAGCTCAGAAGGACATTAACCCATTCAGTCTCACAACACTCAAGATATCATGTATTTACTGCTGTACAGCACAGAAATAGCTTAAATCCCTTCAGGCATTCAGTATTGGCTACCTTTGGAGGACATAATGAGGCATTGCAACTGACACCTTCTTTATCAAAGTTAGGTGGATGAAAAGTACCTACTAGTACTAATGCCTCAAAAGATGTTGAATAAATTGCCACAGGTCCCTTTTTTACCCCTGATGCCTCCCAAGGACTCTAACAGTTTCACTAGATAAACAAGTAACTTACCCACGAATGCTTTAGAAGGCAGTTTAGTGGTGCTTGGTTGTTTGTTTGCTCATGTGAAACAGCGAATTTTCAAGTGGTGTCTGTGGAAAGTCTTTATCTCTTATATACAGAGGATCTGTAATGAGTGTTGTTTGATATTAGATTTATGAAATGAGTTTCATAAATTTGATATCAAACAAACACGACTCTAACTAATAAGAAAATGAATCTTTAATCGTGAGAAGGATCCTGAAGTGGCCCTCACCCTGTTTGAGACACATCAATCACATCTGAACTGAATGAACTACTGTACACAGTTACGCGACACAAAGTAGATCCAAACAGCTGACAATCATCGATGAAACTTTAGACCATAGAAACTCTCAAGTACTTTTGTTCAAATGTTTAAATGAACCGAAACTGAAACGTGAAAATAGTTACAAAAGAAATGATATCACATATTCATACATCAAGGGGGTTTCCAAGGCTTCCAATCAAAGTATTCGTAGGCAGGTCAAAGGTAAATTTATGTAACGTGTGACATATCAAAAAATGATTACACTTTTATGTCATTGGAAGTAGGCCCTGATTATATGATATTGATAATATCATATTGTTTTGGACATATTTATTCTGAAAATAGAAAATGCAGATAAGTGCCCAAGAGTGCACAGAAGGGGTAAAAAGGAAACAAGATCAGCAACATGCCATTAGATGGTTAGAAGTTACCACTAAATTTTACTGGAAACTGTTCGTTGATAACCCTAGTCTGCGGCTATTATATCTCTTCCCAGTTTATTTCAGTTGACCTGGGATTGAATGGGTTAACATGCTTCATTTCACTGTTCTTGTTTTCTTGAACCAAATGGATTTCCCTGTGCTGTGCAGGTTTGTTTAGCTGAATCCAAGTATCCAAAAGATTTTTAAACTCCTGCCCAAGGCTTACCCTCCTCTTCATCGAAAATTACAGTGTACCTTTTAAATGAAATTTTCATTCAGATATTTCTTGCTTACCAAGTGGCAGGCACGAACTGAATTTCCTTTGCTTTCTCCATTGCCTTCCTGTTTCCCCTTCCCTCCAAATGTAAAGGGTCTAAATGTTTTTAATGTGACACCTAGTTAAAAAATGACAAGTATAGGAGCAATCAATGTTATTCAAAGGCAGAAGCCCACATGATAACTTTCAAGCAGAAAGATATTTGCTCACAACTGGCTTTACTGTTGTACATCTATATATTCAAATGAAAAAAAATCCATATGGTCGCCACCATCGTGAAATATCCATTTTTTTTTTTTGGGTCAACTAACGGCCATTGAACATGTTATTTTTCATTCATTTTGTGTACTACTGGAGAGGCCAACAAGAATTTTGCTATCACTGAACCTGAACTGAAGGCAGCAAACTGAGCTACAGAAAGTGATTCTCTGAATGTATTAAGCTCGTTAATACCAGCCTGTATTTAAGATAAACAGGTTGGTTGTCTGCTCAGTATCAACTAGATATAGTCAGAACTATGCCATTGAGTGAGCTTGAAGAGCTATAGCAAAAGGTCTCTGTGTACTGTTGTTCCAGTCTTGACACTCATAACTTCAAAAGCATTTCAGCAGAATGCCACTTTTGGCAGCACTTGACATATTTATTCCAGCTGAGACTATGGAATACTGTATTTTGAGTTGCTTCAGGCACTGGTGATGGTTTTGTGTTGTTTTTTTGAGTGATCAGTGACATGCTCTGATTACATAATCTTTATGTGTCACATAGTCTGTGTCCAGTGAGAATATGGCATTAAGTAGAAATGAAGCAAATGGCTCATTATAGTATATTCCTTGTCATCAATAGGAACAATGTTAGCACACTGTGAATTGTAATACTTCACCTGTGTTGTTTATGATAATAAAGTTATTCCATATTTTTACTTCACTTTTCTATAATTTGTGTGATGATAGTAACAGCCATATACAGTAGACAATGATAAAACAAACCAGAAGTACAGTGGACTCCGCTTAATCGCCTTTTCCACTTAATCGGCTTGTTTCCCAGGGAACCGAATTTTTTTCTATATAAAAGTCACTGGATAATCGCCTCTCACTTCAGATAATCGACCACTCTTCAGCGCCCATGAATTCAAAGATCAGCGGTTACAGTTGACAAACAAATAATGTACACAGACGGTTTAACTGTGCGGCGGATGGCAGACCCGTTGACTGAGTGACAGCTGCCATCCTGAAATAGGTGTGATAAGCCTTTTCTCTCCACCTCCCCCTCCCCCTTCGCCCCATAATAGGTATGCATCACCACCTTCTCCTGTCTGATAATGCTAATGCGCAAAAAGCCGTATACTGTATAGTCTCCTCCCCCCCACGCCTTGATTGCGCCTGTCTGGTGGATTTCAGTTAGATCAGAGAACGTGTCATGAGGATGAACGGTCTATCCCGACCATGCCATCCTACTCCTTATTGTTTGCCGCGCTACTGCGAAGTGGCCAGTGAGAGAAACCGCTGAGATCAAACATTTTGTGCACTATAACACTGTCAAACTCGAGTTTGTCCGGAGTCTGGTGACGAAAAGGTGTCAGTGCACGATATCAAACCACGACATCAAAGAAATTTAACCCCATTGACCAAAAATATGGCAGAAATTACCTTCTCCGCTTAATCGCCCACTTTTTCCGTGATCCTGGGGAAGGGCGATTAAGTGGAGTCGACTGTACTGCTAAAACAAAAGAAAACAAGGCATGTTTATTTTCTTATGTTTCAGCTTTTCTTCACAAACAAGTCTTGTCTGGCAGATTTTGTTTTAACCATTGTCTATTGTATCTGGCTTCCTACCCATGACAGGGAATTAGTCCCTACTCTATCAAAACCTGAGAGGAAAAGGGTTAAACGTGTTGTAATACCAGGTAAGAGCATCTGTCAGGTTTCAGTGGTTTTGCATGATCTGGAGAAAGCCCCTTTGTCTTAACATCATGTTACAGTCCAAACAACTGTTCATTTATGACGCAGAGGAGACTCCTTTGCTGACCAAAAAACCCCTCACAACCTGACCTTGGACCTCCCCAGAATGCTCTTTTGAGCCACACAACTGTGGTGTGAAACTTTGTTTTCTCGCATTGCGGCACTATAAAAAACTATTAAAATTTTAATTCCTAACAGAAGTACTGATGAGTATTTATATGAATGGCCTCAATTTTTTTTTACTATATTGTGATGTCAGCCCTTTGTACATGAGCAATTCTGAAAAGCTGGTTAATTTAGATTTTATTGTGATAAGTTTATCAGTACTGCACACTGAAATGTCATTTTTTTCAAGGAGCCTGTATCTTCCTTCTTTCTCTTTGCACACCACTACCTTCAGTGACAGTGCAACTTGAATGGCTCGTCTTTTCATCAATGTCAGCTGCATAAATTGGCTCACTGTTTTATCATATATGTATTAACGCTCAAAACAATAAATTTCAACCCTTTTCATTATCACTTGCACTCAGTAAATCAATTTTTAATAAGCTTAACTGTACATACAGTATAATTTCCTCCATTTCTCTGGATACTAAATTCATACATATCTTAAAACAATGGGTTCTTACTTCAGATTCATTACTTTAATATGACTAATCTTATAATCTCACTGGCCGAATATTCATATTTTTGATCCCTAAGTTTCATATTCACTCCTGCATGATGAAAATCAACACTAAAGAGTTAGGTACCATGTGAAGGAAAACAGTAAACTACTCACATGTATACAATTTAGATCCTATGTACACCTCCAGAATTCTTTATATAGTCTACATATTCTTCAAGCCATAATAATTTAACAAGCTGCATCTCTGCCTTAGTTATCTTGTCTTCAGCTTATTCCTCTGCTTGTTTCTTAAACGAAGATCTCACTGACAGCTGGTTCTTTCTATAATTGGCCAGATCTAACTGGGTCTTGCTGCTAGCATGCATAAGGATGTTGCCAGGCCACAAGTGCACCACATGGTACAATGGACTTAGAATTCCCACAGGTGCTTTTTAACCCACCAAAAATCCAGTGTATACAGCAGGTAGGCTGGGCTCTCATGTCACTCTTCTGGCATATACATGACTGATGGGTTAGACCTACACTGACAAAAGATATTTAAATGAAGCATCATAACTCACTCCTAGACGGTGGTCACATTTACAAACTTGCCAGGTGGCGTTAAATGGAGTGAATAATGTTTCATACTCAAAGTAAGGCAAATATGTGGATAGATCCTATAATAATTATAATCCTTACTATTGTGATAATGAACTACCGTATGAATATTTGTCCCAATGTCAGCATTAGCGATTTTCAGAAACAAGAAAACTCTTTAGGCATCTCACTTCTTTGCAGAATGCATTCATGGAATTACCATACTTTCGTACAACAGTCACTTTTCTTACACTGAAGCATAATAGTCATATTTTCATACTGAGGCAAGATTTTCATATGAAATATCTGTACAGGTTGGCAGCTCTGAATATGTCACTGTCATTTCTTATTTGTAATGACAAACTTTTTGGAATGGCTATATACTGTTATAGTCAACTTATAGCCTGGTTGATGATTAGGCGTTAGATGTGACTTTTTGAGGTAGATATGGTTTCTTTTGAAATGGACATGACTAAGTCCCATCTTTGGTAAGACTGAAATGTCACTGTCTACAAAATAAAAAAAACATTTTATCTCTCAGACACGTTGATTATGAAAATGCTTACTACAGAAACTGGGATTACAAAATATTTCATAAGTCCCCATGCTGCTCAGATTATGCCTGTTTACAAAATGTGACTGGTATTAATCAGAAAAACATCTAATTATTCAGGTTATACCATAGTCTCTCTCACTTGCATTAATCAACCCCCATGCAAACAACCCCCACTCCTGACTTACCTAACTCAAGGCTAAATAAATGCTTGGTGTTTATTATTAATCAATCATCACATGATCCTTTGCTATGCTGTAGCTCACAGAATGTTATCACGACAACAGAGAGTGTGAATTGCAAAGGACCAAACTGCATCGGTTAATAATGAATAATACGCTTTTAACTGGCCTTGAGCTGAGCAAGTGAGGGTGGGGGAAGTTTGTGTAGGGTCTGAGTTTTTTTCAAGTGCAAGGGATTACAGCTTAATTTGGAAAAAAAAAGATAGAGGAGTTAGAAATGCTTTGTAACAGTAACAAAATATTTAATTTAGTCCTAAACATTTTCTAATGTAATTATTTTTAAGCATTTTTGTAATAAATATGTTCAGGAGTACATAGGAAAGTCAGGACTTTCAAAAAATTTCATAATAACAGTTTCAGGTAAGGCATTTTAATTTCATAAACAGGTGAATTTTATACAGTATTTAACATGTTCAAGTGTAACTGAAGACATTTTTATTCATGTTATTTGTTTTTCTCATCCATAAGTCACCAGCCACATCATTACAATGACCCCAGTCTTCCATCTGATAGTTACAATAACTAAATAGAAAAATATTCAAAAAAGATTTTGAGATTACCACTCTTGCAGATTCAATATATATATAGAGGAACTCTGTTAAGACAACCATGGATTAACACAATCCCCTCCTTAGCACACTCTCATTCTAAAGTCCAAATTGTTTAGTTCTTTATAAAAAGCACTCTGAATAACACAAAACTTCTGATAACACCCACCAAGTAGTGGTCAAAAGGATGGGTGTGTCACAATTCCACGGTAACAAGAAGATTGTGAATGTCAAAACTATTAGTGTACAGAGGGCAAAGACATATAGGCCTTCTATAATCACCACAGGTATCCTGTATGTTACAAAGAAGAAGATACAAGGTAAGTGCACTAAGAGAATTATGATGAACTCTGCATGCTGCCACCACTGACTCAAATCCCGGCTCTTCATCTTCTTCCTTCGTTGCCTCTTCTAGTGCCCCAATACATTCATGTGATCATCTGGGATGCCATCAGCAGTAGACATCTAGTTGCTTCACAAATGGATTCAATATGATTATAGAATCCCATAGCAAATTTGATAGGCAACCACAAATGTGCATGTTAATAATGCCTTTGGTGTAAACCTCCACTGCTTTATAAAGTAGTTATACCTGAGCAGGATCTCTCAGGTGAGGGCAGGGAAATGTGAAGAAATCTTCCATAACTCCTGAAACAAAAAAGAAATATTATTATTCTAATATTAACTTGAAATTTTACCTCATGACAACAGCTGAATTAATGTGCTCATTCACTGTTCAACCAACTGATTTATATTATTATATCAAGAGTGTTGATGTATTGTTCCAGAAGTACACACTGTAATAATGTAATAGGACAGGATAATTTCCTCCCTCGCAACATCAGCTATAGGAACTGTAAATTAATTGGTAGGTACTGTACTTCCTCAAAGTGAAGAAGTTTTCTGTCACTTCCATACTTTTCTTTTTTTTAAAATTTAGAACGGGTTATGAGATCCTAAGGAAAGTGGAGCAGGTGAAAACTGTATTCTGACACAAAGATTCTAAATAAGCACTCATGACCAGAAAGTTTAGTAGGTAATTCAATAACCACTTACTTCATTTAGTATGTGATTCACTTACCAGTTCCTTAACTCTTTGGTACTGAAAATATTGAGGAAATGATGCGCT
>JAWQUT010000240.1:438901-450300 GCA_033807755.1 Ellobium chinense
CGCGGGGCCCCCAGGTTTGTGGCAAACTTGTGGCATGCTGGCATGTTTACCTGGGTGACCCCTGGGTAGACAAGGCACTTCCGTTCTACCCGCAGCGAGCAGTCTAGCCATGTTAGATCTAGTATATGGGTCTCCCTGACACTACTGACAGTTTTTACATGATTTTCAGTGGACCATGCGTGTAACGAGCCATCGGTTCTAACGAGCACCGACGGTTGGTCCCGACGACCTTGTTATATCCGAGTTTCACTGTAGTACTAATCTGTCTGTAACCATGTAAAGAAGTGCACACAGAGTTTCTCTCCCTCGCCCTCCATGCACCCCAAGACTTCTGGCAAAGGTTGGTACTTCAAGAAGCATTCAAATCTGTCCTCTCCTCAAAAAACCATATTGTTTATAGCAAATCATACTTTAACCATCTAGATGATAAGCTCTTTCAATTTAGCCACAGTGCTATTGCAGTTTAGCACTAGTTTATTAAAAAAAGAGCCTCTTATTTCCTTTCGTTTCAGCTGGAACATAGCAACAGCTTTGATTTTAGTCTTTCTAACGCCAGGGCTGGATTTTGTCACTCGTAACTACTATCTACGCATGATGCAAAAGTTTACTTCTTTGGCTACACCCCGTCCAATCTAGAGAAGTGAATGACTAGACCACCTGGAATCAAGGCACTCAGTCGGCAACTAACCTAGCAAGGCAACAACAAGGCATAATGCGTTGCTGTCATCGGGCACACTTGCCATGGCAGAGGCTTAATGCTATGATGGTTAAATAATGCACATTCAAATATTGCAAGTTCATCTGCATCTTAGAAAAATCTTGTTACAATATCTGTTTAGTGTTAAGAAATAGTTTCCAGGTTTAAAGAATATATATATATGGTCTAATCACAATCCATACTGTAGATGAAACAAGATTATGAAAGTTACTAAGCTCAAATCCAAAAGAGAAACATAATAGGTTTTTACCTCATCTTTATGATGTTTCTTTTTGAAATTTCTTATTAATTTCAATGAATTTTGATTTTACATGGTGCTCTTGATTATTTTAAAACAAGGTAACACAGTAGTTCATGAACACACTTAACCTTTTGACTCATTTTCACAGAGGACTGGATTAGCAAGATGTAACCCAATCAACTCCATGACTCAGATTCACATAATTCACTGTCTTAACTCAATTTAAATGAATTGCTAGGCTAATCTACTAAAGAAAGGTCCTCACCGCCGTTCCAGTGTCATTAAAACTGTTTTAACAGGTGGCTTTGAGAGAAGATGGTAAATGGTCTGGAAAAATGCATCTGTGAGCTCCTCATCATAAATCACTGAAATAGAGAGATTCTTAAATGTGACTTAATCTGCTTTCATCTCGAAGCAGATATCATATACAAAAAAATCTTTATTAATTCCAGTGTTGCACCACCACTGCAAGTACCTGTCATAAAGTCATATGTAAAATCCATACTGAATTTAGTCACTAAATAGTAATACAGTATGCAAGGCTGTGCTACAGCTGGAAACCACTGATTAAAGTGCAATGTGTGCACAGATTCACTCTTCGGCTGAACAGGACTCACTGCATTGAAAGTTATCATTATAAAACCTTTCCTCAAATTCCTTGGCACAGACATACAACACTTTCATGGCAAAAATCCCTGGACAATGTGGCACTAGTGTATACCTTCTGCTGCAAGAATGATGGTGCACTTTTCAATATGTTGCAGATCCACAGGAGTCAGGCTGTACTTGCTGTGGTCTGCTGTCGAGATGGCAAAAAAACCCCAAAAAACAAGCAGATCAGGATTCAATGTGAGTTTTCAACACAAAGGAATACCACACTAGAAAGGGTTATGCAGACACAAGAAAGCGATGCTAAAAACCAAAGAATAGCAACAGAAAGACTGTATTTGTCACGGTAAGCCTGACTTTTACTACAGACTTTCTCTCCAAATTATCATCAGCTGCACAAGTCATCGGGCTTTGGTTTGCATTTCTTTACTGGCTCATCAAGTGCACTGGACCCACAGATGCTGGCTAAACAATTTATGAAGGTCAAATATAATGGCTTAAACTTAAAAGTGTGTTATTCTGGATAAGATAATATAAGATATGATACACTTCATAGACTTCCCATTTTCATCTACTCCATCAACAGCATAAGCAGGTGTTCATAAAATACAGGAGATGGGTGGTTGATAAAATGCTAAGGGGTCATGCACATGAAGTTTTAATCAATATAGCAGCAGAATCTGTGATTTAATGAAATGCTTTGCTATTCCAAATCTAAACACAAGACAAATTCATATAATATACAGTACATGGAGAACAGTTAATACATAAACACGAACACTGAGTAAATTATTTTTGGTCCTCATTTTTCTTTTCTTTGTTGCTAATAATTTTTCCCAGCTAATACATACGTGCACAATATGTACAAACGCTTACTAAGTATGCTGTCTATATCCTGTCAATCTCTTTATGATGGTAATTAACATATAGTTAGTAGCAACTGATACTGTGTCACCCCCTGCCCCCACTGCAGACCAGTATAGTGTCAAAGTAGTGTGCACACTGCACAACCCTAACAGTCCAAGTCACAGCGACTTGAATATATACTGCTGTGGGCACATTACGACTTGGTTCTAGCGGAGGAGTTATGATGTTAATGATCAAGCCAAGCAATACTCTTATCTTATCCCTTCCTCCATCAAAACCACAGCAATCTGAATGCCACCATTGCCTATCATGTGTCAAGAACATTTTTTATTCCCCTCTTTCCCACCATCTTCTGGACAGTGGCGCCTCTATTGTGGACTCTGCATGGCAATAATTGAATAATTGAGCATTACTGTATCAACATATTGTCAACATAGAATTTGACACTGTAAAACTGTTAGGCCCAACAAGCAGTAAATTACATCCTATCAAAATATCATTTGTCATTTTAGATATAAATAATGTTTCACTATTGTTGCCACTGTCAGTGATGGTATGAATGAGGTGGGGCGTGGAGGTGAGGGAAGAAGGGTGGGGGGAGAGGGTGGCAGGAAAGGAGAGGTCCTCCTTGCATACACATGCCAATTCAAGAGCAAACACAGAGGGAAAGAGTGAGCAGTAGAGAAAAAGAGGCGCAGGGAAAAGGAGTAACTAAGCAAGAGGAGAAAGCCAGAAGGCAAGATAAAGTCGACTCCGCTTAATCGCTCTTCCTCGGAATGATGGAAAAAGTGGGTGATTAAGCGGAGAAGCGATTAAGCGGAGAAGGTAACTTAGGCCATATTTTTGATAATGGGGTTAAATTTCTTTAATGTCGTTGTTTGATATCGTGCATTGATGTCTTCTCGTCGCCAGACTCAGAACAGACTCAAGTTTGACAATATTGTAGTGCACAAAATGTTTGATCTTCGCGGTCTCTCTCATTGGCCACCTTGCAGTAGCCCAACAGACTTCTCTGATCTAGCCAAAATCCACCAATACGATGTTTACATTCTTCACCTCGCTGAGACGGAAGGCGTGGTAAGTGGAGACAATACGGCTTTCGGCACATCAGCATTATCGGACGGACGACGGCAGTGATGCGTAGCTTGGGACGATGGGGGACAAGGGAGTGGGGAGGTGGGGAGGTGGGGAGGAAAGGCTTATCACACCTGTTTTGGCGTGTCAGCTGTCACTCAGTCAACTGGTCTGCCATCCATAGCGCAGTTAAATCGTCTGTGTACATATCTGTTTGTCAACTGTAATTCTTCAACCGCTGATCTTTGAATTCACAGGCGCTGAAGAGAGGTCAATTATCCAAAGTGAGAGGTGATTATCCAGTGACTTTTATATACAAAAAATTCAGTTCCCTGGGAAACGAGGCAATTAAGCGGAAAAGGAGATTAAGCAGAGGGCGATTAAGCGGAGTCGACTGTAATAGGAGAAAAAATACAGAAAAATTAAGAAAAAATATAAACAGAAAGTGAGCACCGTCTTGTTCTTGTACGAAAAGGGGGAGGGGAAAGGAAGGCTGCACTTGATTTTAGGACAAGGAGAAGACATGCTTTGCCCCTGGATGCACTATAACCATGTCCTATCACAGAACATGATAAGCCCCATCTTCTTATCTCCTCTTGATGATACATACTTGATAAATAAGTAGTTAGTTAATAAGTACATTTTTAGTTACTAGGTGTATGCATTATCTGTTATCCACTGCACACTGAATTCAAAGCAGAAATGCAAAACTCTACTCATAAATGAAGCACGAGCATCTTACCAAGAAAGCTCTCCACTCCATTTATTACAGATGTAAACTGCAAATCCATAAACAACTTGTGTAAACCTGTGTTTAACTTTAAAAAAAAAACAAAAAAACTTGTATCCTACCATCCTATATGACCCAAGTAATTCAAACCTAAGCTGGACAAATGTTAACACCTACCTTCATCTGCACAAGGTAACCCCAAATCAGATTTCCAGTCCAGAATTTTAAAAGTCATTACGTCACATTTCCTCTGAGGGAGGAGATCCTTGTTCCTGAGCCAGTTTTGTTCAGCAATCCCAACAATGTCTGCAGAATAATCTGAATGGCAACAAAGCACAGTAAGTTGGGATGAGAAAAAAAACATATCAGAGTTCATGTAGACATTTCAACACAAATTTTAAGACCTTCCTTAGCAAATGTAAGGAATCAAATTTCAGAATTTGATATTTTAACTTTTATACATTGATATGGAAAGATCACAAATTTATTACTTAGCAATGATGGAAAAAGGTACTGATGGCCAGCAAACCTTCCTAAGGACTCCTTAGGGACCTGACAATCAAAGTTTTAGTGACTTTTTAGGGTCTCTGAACTAGTTCACAAAATATTCTTAAGAAATCTTAAAATGACCTCTGTGAACCCTAGTATCTGACCATCTTAAGGTGATGTTAGACTATGAAAAGTTAGTGTGTGACTGTGACCTGAGAACACCGTCAAGATACCTGTGTCAGGTTATCAGAGGTGGAGCAATGTGGAGAGCACTGTTATAGATATCAGTTATCAAGAAAGCTTTCCAACTGATCTTGGTCAAGATTTCCAGACCCACTTTGTCAAAGTACACACTTCATTGTGGCAAACCCCTAATAATCCAATGTAGGCAAACTATCCATGATTTCTAAGGTCATTTTTGCAGCAACCAAAATCTGAAGGGTTGACAGGTCTCTCTCTTTCCCTCATTTATATTCTGATGTGTCGATGAAATTTACATGTTTTGTAACAACTCCAGAAGACGGACATCAGAACAAACCTGTACACAGCACCTGAGGTGCAAACATTGCTGCTACAAGACTGGTAATGCCTGTGCCTGCCCCCAGATCTAATGTCACAGTGCCTTCCATGCTTGTATGACAGTGAACAAGGTAATCACACAACAACAAGGCACCACGCCATACCTACAATAAAACACAGCAAAAACAATCATTCATATTAGCTCTAGGGCTTAGAATTATTTAACAATTTAATACAGCTGACCACACCTTCCTTGAATTTTAACAGGTGCAAAAGATTATTAATTGTATTTATGATTGAAGGAAAACATGAAATATACTGACAACAACAAGGCAGGGCTTACGAAAAAAGGACAGAAGCGTGTACTTTTGCACAGAAACTCTAATTAACTTATGGTGATAAGTTGTGCACTATGTTATCTCTGGGAAAGGATTGTGCCTCCTCTCAAAGTTTACAGATAACAATACATTGTGCTGCAGTTTCTGCTTACTTAAGCTTGTATTTTATCATGCAACTGGGAGTAAAGATAATAGTTGAGGAGAGTTATCATAGGTCTCTAGTGACATCTAAGTGCTTGCATTACTTGCCCTTCCTCCTCCTCAGAGTTTGGTGGCGCTGCAAGCATAGGGACGGTATAGATTTGCAATGTAAATGTGAACACTCTGGACAAAATATGCAAAGTTCAGAAACATGCAGCCTGCTTTGTGACAAATAACTGCAAGTTTAGATACAAGGAGTACAAAATTTAACATGGCAACCTTTAGAGGAAGCACGTAGGGCTACAATTAAAGTTACCACCTTTTATGAAACAAGAAATGTTCTTATGGAAATATCTATAAACCACTTAGCTTACAATTCCTGCATTACAAAAAGGAAGAGACATGTATACACTATGGCATTTTTGCCAGTAAGGTGTCCTTTGTACTCTTGCAAAGGACTGTGGAATAAGATATCAAAGATGTACAGCTAAGTAAGTGTAGAACCACATAATCCAATGAAACTTTTTATGATTCTATGAGAAAAATGGCACCATCACATTTTGGAGAAAATTGATAGAGCATATGTCATTTGAAATATAATTTGATATTTAACCTTTCCTTTCCAATCTGGAGAATAGCATCACACAAATCAAAAGTATCTGAGTGATGCCTTTGTCAATGACTTCTGTCCCAGAATCATTTATCCCCATACCTGGAAGCCAACTTCACTCAAGGGTGTCTCCATGCGGTGCTCTGACAGACAGAGTAAAAATAACTGGTGAAACAAACACTAAGAGAAATGAGAGGCTGTCAGACATACAAAATTTAACTTCGATACTAGGAAGTCTGAGCAACTGCTTTATACCCATCAGATTTGTTGTTGAGAAACTATATGATTGAATTCTTAAGATCTTGAATTGCAAAACGCACTCCATTACAAAACATTTTTCATGTCTCAACATTTTTGTGAAATCCTAGCATTAAAACTTGATGTGCAAAAAATTAATTTTATACACCACATTGTCCTGCAGATCTATTAAGATATTTTCTATAGCTACCAGCAAAAGCAAGGAATTTGACACAGAAAACACGAAGTGGACTTAGAGAACAACTGATGGTCCAGAAGCCGGATCCAATCCCTTTCACATCAAGCTGACCTGTGCTTCATGGGAAACTCTGGTAAACAAATGGCACTGTGAAGCCTTGCCTAGGCTAAGCAACTACATGCTACTGCTAGCTGACATGTCTGGTGGCAGGAGCCACAATTATACCCATTTAACAGAGACGATACTTCTAAGTTTCAGTGAAGTCAAGGGAAGACAAAAATTTCACCCCGGCCAGGCTTGCAGGGCCAGCCTTTGCATAATGACTCAGCAATCAAGCTTCATATAGGCCAAATACCACAGCAGCGCTTAGCCTAGCGCCTAGTAGTCAGTCAAATGATCACCTAGTGCTTTCAGCATCTGGCCTAACGCATCAGACTGATAACTGCTTAATCTACATTTTGGAAATGCAAGGGAGAGTGAGGAGACAACATACATACTGTAACAGACAACATAGGGTAAGAAACTATAATCAGATGGCAGAGCCACTTATATGTCATCAGCCCAGCTTTCCTATGTGTTGGAACTCATATTCGTTTTCAACAAGACTCACTGACTTAATCAAAATCAGCATCTTAGACGGCATGAATTAATTCCAGTGTTATTATTCCAAAGTTTAATTTGTACATTCAGAATCAGTATACACATTGTGAGGCAAATGTTGTGAAGGGCAATCATTATTTTACAGTATTTACTCCTTAATTAACAAAAAAAATAAAACACACCTCTGCTGCCCGTGTTCCCAACTGTTCTACAGTTTAAATTAAACCATAGTCTGTTCTTCACTTGTAAACAATCAGTCCCCTTCACAAGTCATTCCCATCAATCACAGATCACAATAAATGCTTCTTGTTTCAAGGTCTTGGTTGTCATACTAACAGGAATGTAAAACTATCTGTCCTTTACCGTCTTTCCTTATACAGTGAAACTCGCTTATAACGACATGCAATATTCTGATACAAATGTCTCGTTATTTCTGAGGTCTCGCTATTCCAGTAATGAGGAAACAAGAAAAGGAATAGCTAACGAAAGGGGAAATAACAATGTGAGGAATATAAGCATGTTTTAGCAGCCCATGTAGCCATGTCTCAGTCGAATTACGAGATGAGATACACAAGCCAGAGGAGCGCATTTCAAGAGGTTTTTCGTAGACCCACTGTATCATTCAATGATGATGTACAGACTGACCATATAGATCATATTATTATAGTGATACGGCTCACACAGTATGATGTTATGGTCACGTGGATAATAGGCCAGGATAGGTCGCAACAAGTCATAATGATCAACAGTGAAACAAAATAAAGCAGGCTGAGTGAGAGACGGGCCATGTGGGTCTGTTGATCCAGTATAACAAAGAAAGTGTGCATAGGCGAGAGACAGGCACAATGCGATGGCATGTTGGCAGAGTGACTGACAGAGCAAGTCTTGAAAAATTAAATGACTGAAATGAGGCCAGCAGACTGCCAGAAATTCTCTCGCTATTACCGAGATTTTGATTAACGTTGGTCGTTATTAAAGTAATTTATTATATTATATCATAAATAGCAAGAAAAACGGGGATTTAAGATATTGTCGTTATTGCCGAGGTGTCGTTATGACCGGTGTCGTTAAACATGATGGTCCACTGTAAATAATTATAATGTGAAATAATTATGATTCATATGAAACACTACAGCAGGTCCACTGAGTGTCAAATTGGGCATGTTTGAGGGCATTATGATCCCCCATTTCATCCATGACCTGGATCACCTAGGCTTTAAGGCCTCTATTTCTTATATGACATCTTTTCCATCTGGTCACCATCAAACAACTCAAAATTGGTCTGTCTAACTTAATTTTAAGCATTACAGTTCACCTACCAATTGTAAGAACTCCATGAACGTGTTTGTCTTTGCAGTGTGAAATCTTTTGCTGTGATTGTCCCATATCAAGGATGCTGGAGTAATCATTCTCACAATTTTCCTTAGACTGTAATAATTCAGGTCCAGCTGATCCAGCCGCTTGTTGCTGTAACAGGATGTTATCACTTTTGCAACTCCCTTCAGTGAGATCTAGGTATTCACTGCCTAGCTGAGTGATACTTTGGTTTTCACTGTTTCCATATTTGACACTCTCACTTTCACAATTCCCAGATGCATGAATGCTAACAGAGTTAGTTACACTAGAATCAATTTGAGAGCTATAGTCATGCCCACATGAGACACAGAGTTGAAGATCATCATCTGACATTCCAACTGCTTGAATAAGTTTCATGTCTTTGGCTTTGCTTTGCCGCAAAACTATGAAGTCTCCATCATCATCCACAACATGGTCTCTTCCCAAATGATTATAGATTGGATCTAACAAAATGCACCAGAAAGAAAAAAATATCAATTCACTTAAACAAAAATTATGTTGCAACTACAGAAACAATTACAAAAGTTTAACTCACCAATCCAGCAGATTTCAGCAACATTCTGACAAATGCACTAAAACAACTCCTTGTGTTCACTACTAACAGACAAACTGTGCATTACTGTAATTACAGCATAAAAAGATAGAAAATGCACGAATGTTTAGTTATTACAGAAATTATGACTTAATACTACAGAGAAACTGATACCTGAGATCACAGTTGTGCTGACTGCAGTCATATGTGTCGCACAAAGACTTTGTGGTAACCAAAAGTAAAATCTTGATAGCCCTTGAAAAGACAGATAATCAAATGTTAGCATTTCTAATCTCATAACAGCATGGTTGTCGTAACAATCAACTGACAGACTTCAACAACAGCAAAGAAATACATTAATTTAATAAGACATCCCATGTGAGCAAAACCAAAAGGACTTTGCTCCTCCCGTAGCCTAGCAGCAGAGATTGTATAGACACTAAATTATACAGTTGGCCAATCTAGCAATGCAGCTAATTAGTCTAACATAGGAACTGCTACAGTTATTAGTATTATTGTCCATTACTTATAATGCTTCAATCTCAAAACAAAATGGTGTAATTTCAATTCCTTACAAAAAAAAAAAAAAAAGGAATTCACTCCAGTAGCATGAGGTGCCTCAGGTCCAGCATTCTGTTGGCTGTTTGATCACTGTAACTGATAATGATCGTTACACATGTTGTCTGCTGGCCGATCAACAGACACTGGGCTGCAAAATTCAACTGCCACCTTACACGGTCTGTGCTGTTCTATCATCGTACCGAACATGGGGGCGTGAAGCCAAGGTGAGAACTGTTCTACTGAAGCATCACAAAGTTTAAAATCCCAATTCTACTCCATTAGGAACTGTGGAATTAAAATGCAATTCCCAATTCTGATTTGTCAAATTAAAGACAATAGGAAGAAATAAGGGCTATCTCAAAGGACAGCACCGCAATGATAATGATACAGTTCATTTAGTCATAGACAGGTCATGGACTCACTAGATCGATATTTCGACTAAATCGGTGCTGTTGTTAGAGAAAGCAGAAATAAGAAATAGACTCTACTAGGTGTTTTGGCTTTCTCTAACAACAGCACCGATTTAGTAGAAATATCGATCTAGTCCATAACCTGTCTATGACTAAATGAACCGTATCATTATCCTTGCGGTGCTGTCATTCAAGATAGCCGGTGTTTTAATAGCTGACAATTAATAGTTAGGCCTACCACACCTAGACTAGTCTAGATTCTTCTCTCATACATTTACACTTAAGTACACGTCTAGATCTTGATTTATTATTTTCTAGATAGAAAAACATCTTATTTTCACAGTTCCTAATAAAAGATCTAGACTAGATCTAGACTCTAGACTAGACTAAACTATCTGATTAATTTGAAATTATGGCAGTCTCTCGGAACAGGACCACTGTTCACTGTGTGAGTGTGACCGGTAATTGATGCAATTCGTATTACACTTTTTTTTTAGTCTGAGTGTAAATCTGTTCACAAAACGATATTATTTCGAGAGTGTTTTCAAATTTTAACAATACCTTTCCTCACATTTTCGTTTCATAGAACAGCCGCATCTCTTTTCAAGAGACTCCGGCCCCGCTGATGAAAGATGCACATCAGACAACACATTCCCTTCGTAGGAGGCTGCCATTTTCTAAGGGAGGTGACTCTCGTTTTAATGTGTAGATCCCTTACCAAAAGTGTAGTGGCGGGCAAATGCCAAAGGTAAAAAAAATCTAGACTAGTCTAGGCCCTATTTGAATGTTTTACTGTTCAACAGCTATTGCTGTGTCGGCTTTCTCTAACAACGGCACCGATTTAGTCGAAATATCGATATAGTCCATGGTTTGTCTATGACTAAATGAACTGTATCTTTATCGTTGCGGTGCTGTCCTTAGACATTGCCGCTGTGTCATGGAATTTAAAGGTCAACTCCGCTTAAATGACCGGGATAGTAGCGTCATCGAGCTCAGCCTTTGAGGTATGATAGTGCCTGCCCTTAGGTGTGACGTCAGGGGGTCACAGGCTAGTTACAGCCTTGCAGGCGCAAGGTGGTGGCGATACAGTTTTTGTCCGAAGAGGATGACGATTTCGACCCAGAACTGTTGCTTATTGTTCGAACTACAAACAAACAAACAATATATA
>JAWQUT010000240.1:466664-487841 GCA_033807755.1 Ellobium chinense
AATGCGATAATGAAGGTAGTGAAAGTCTGGCGTTCTATACCTATTTTGATGTGTCTAAAACAGAACTGCAGTCTTACTTGTTTGATCCTTATGATTTCTACTCCATACAATTGAAATTTAAAGCTAGAACGGGTATTTTAGGTCTGAATGAGTGTAAAAAGAGTTACTAACGCTCTTGCCATATACTAAGCCCTACAAACTTTTTCGTTCATATTTCTTTTCTTGATCACACACATTGACTAGTACGTTCAAGTATAGCCTTGCTTTTATCAGATTTTTATTTGCACAGACTGCTCAGGTCTGATTTATAAGCACAGAAATTAAATTCTAACAAGTCAGTACGAGAATTATACCAGATTGATAATACAATCTGATTTTTTTTTCTTTCTTTGAGCGACGACCTGAATAGTGAATGGCATGGTCTGTACATGGTTAAGGGAAGACACGGCCCTTTCCCAGACGTTGGAATGCATAAAACATTGTGTGCCACGCATTCTCATATGTGCATTGGTCTGTGCATAAGTACACAAACGTTCGGAATGGTGCATTTTTCTTAGAACAAAACTGTTTCATGCGAGAGCGTCAGTTGATGGACACAAGATTTCACTATTGTCTCTTAGATATCTCAATTTGTGTTCCTGCAAGGGCTCTGGATTTTCGGTCTATGAATAGAATTACGAGGAACCAGGGACACATTTTGATGTACTTTGTGCCAAAAGAGAAAAATCCAAAAAAGCGCAAGTATGGACATGCTCAGAGGTGAGACAATAAAATCTCAAGGAAACATTACAAGAGAAAATAACCCTCCAGCGTTAGTCAGGGCTAATGCATAAGTAAAACTGGAAGATTGTACGATTACTTAAAGATAAAACATGTGTTACTTATCGATGATCAGACTTTCAAACTGCGTTCGTGCCGAGAAATTCTCTTTCCTTGTTTCTTAAAACTACCAAAAAAAAAAAACCGTTGGTAGATGGGAGTATGCAAAATATGTTGAGAGCATTATTACAGTATATAATATACTGAATGCATGATTCTAGAGTTATATCAGCGAAATTAGTTAGACAAATCATGTTTCAAAAGATGGGCTTGCGGAGTCAATATTATTTTGTATTAAATTGATAAATGATAAATGAAAAACGATCGCAGACTTGAAATAGGTCTAATTTAATTACCTACCCGAGTCAAACAGTCTGATAGTTTATGCCAGGACTGGGTAATGAATTTTGTTTCACCAATATCACAAAGTGCTTTGCGAGTGATTAACGTGGCAGTAATCTACTAAAGCGACAGAATTCGGCGGCGATTGCTGACATGGCTGCCGTACGAAAAAAGCAAGCAAAAAAAATTGCATGTTACTCGTGCCGCCGCCGCTCGCGGCTTTTGTGTTTAACGCTCTTTTGTGCGCGCGTTTTGTAACATGCATCAAAATTACAGATAGACTTTTGGATGGTGTTTTGTTTTATCGTAAAGTTGTAAGTCAAATTTTACCGTTTTCATTTCAGTTGTGGTCATGTTGTTAGAAATGCGCTAATTTTTGTGTTAGTCTATATATTACTACACATTATCGGTTGCTGTCATTCAAGTCCTAATTTTCGTTGGTCATTCCCACTGACCAGTAATGGAGATAAGCACCTAAGCAAACCAAAAAAGAAAGTTAATAGCCCATGATAAGTAAATTTTGTTGGTTTTTTTTTTTTTCGTATCTCTTTGTTTGACCCACCCTCATGAAAACCATGTTGGCGCCTCAGATGGGGCCTCAGGGTATTTCCAGAGGAAAAAGGTCAGCTCATTGGCAGGCCCTGTGTCTTTCCAACGATTAACCCGAAATTGTGCTGCACTGCAATAGTTTAACCGAAAGTGGGGAGACAAGTGATAAATGAATTAAAACATGCCACAGATAAGGTAATTAGGCCGTTGGAAGAGAAAAAACGACGCCAAAATCACCCTTCACAGTAAGTCCAACCCAGGTGATATCAGTGTAATGCCCATGTGCAACCTCGTGCCTTCGATTTAACAATGAGTCTAACCAAAAAGGTAACTTTGTGTGCAGCTAATGAAATAGTTTCAAGGTCTGCACACCATCTTTAAGGAATCTCTGAACCACTCATCAAAACACGTTCGAATAAAGGTTATTATCATTAAGCGTATAAACTTATCAAATCGATGAGGCAATAAAAGAAACAAAGACGAACAGGAAAACGGAAGTCAACTGACTACCTGGTTGGCTTCAGTAAGAGAAGTTTTTTTATGATACCGAGGTTGGTTGGAAACGCACGCTCGTTGAAACATTAGTTTCACACAGGTCGCCAGCTGCTGGGTTATCTAATATTGTCTCAGTATAAAATGGAGGGCGAGGTTCGCAGACATTGGTCGATACGGCACGTTTGAGAAGTTCCCATGAATTTCACAATATCCATTAATTTGTGAGGGCATATTACAATCCATGTGCCACCTAATGCAGTTTGGTATCCATGATCCGAAATCCCTCTCCTCAAAATCTGTGTTGCAATTGTGTGTAGTTCTATAAAAAAAAAACTGGGTCAACTAGTCTACGTCAGCGCAAATCTCTTGATAATAGCCTGAGAGGGGACAATGAAATATTATCGCATTGAGAGTAAAATGATGCAACACTTCGCTCGCTGATTAAGTAGTGTGGACTCGGTCACCACTATCGTATACTCCCCTCATTCTTCTTTTTTCCAGTTATAATCAGGAGTGATGGATAAAGCCTTAACCCGATCACACTTCCGTATTGGTGCATGGCATATGACACTGCTGATAAGACTTTTCTTTGATTCGCAGTGGTCTACTCTGCCAGTTTCAAAATTCGGGCATGCAAGCTGTGACGATCGTTCTCTTTCCATATGTGTAGTCCAGGCTGAGTGAGGCAACTGTGACGTTCTTCTTTCCTTCGTATGGTGTTAATACTAAGAATCTTTTTTAAGGCAGACGCTAAAAGGATATGGTGAAAATGTAGCGGTCCAGTTTATAGTAGTTTGGCATTGTTTTCATTCTAATATAGGAATGCTGAAGAAGTGAGCAGTGCTTTGTTTTTAATCATAGCAATGCCGTCTACGTGTATTTCAGCCGCCATGCAGGGAATTGATGAGATCTTGATATTCATTAGACAGAGAGACCCTCTCCCTTTCAAACCGAGGTGGATGAGATGGACGTCATCGGTGAAGTGCAGCAGTCGATATCTTATCCTTTCAGCAGGGCTCTTTCTGATTCTGGCACTGATGTTGATAATTCCTATTAGATGGTCACCGGTCAGGTTATTAGTTCCAGAGTATACAACATGGCATCCTATAACCACCGTCCATCTCTTTAAAATCCTAATGGTGGATGCCCCTCCAGGTGTTCGGCCAGTCATGTCGTGTTCATCTATTGTTTCACCTTTGCAAACGGCAGACCCTGACAAGTCCAAAATCAAGTTTTATCTTGATGTATCGGACAAAATCAAGAACCCAGCGATCAGAAGCTCACTGCATGAGAAAGCTCTCTCTTTCCTCCCCATTATGACGTCTGAAACGAAGATTTCCCTCCTCAGTACTTACAAGGTTTTAGCTGAGGCTCTGGATAACGCTGGTATCGAGCATGTCGTACTTCACGGTACATTGCTGGGAATTTACCGATTCTCCAGCATACAGCCTTGGGATGATGACATAGACGTCAGCATTAACGCCAGCAGGTGGAGCGACGTGAGGGACGCCCTATCTTGCATACAAGGGTTTGAACTCTTTGTTGATCCGCTCATGAGGTGGTCGTTCTTTTCACGGTAAGAACTTGCAAACTGAAATGCTATTGTTTTCTTTTTTTTCAGATTTAGCCGGGTGGAAAGGCATGTAGTATTATCTAATCATTAAGGGCCATTAAGGGGGAGGAATGTGAGCCCAGTCGGCTAATGTTTCAGATGTTACATTCTATAATAGGGAAGTGTGTCACCAGTGATTTTACTAAATTACTATGAAGGATCAATTTTCAGAAGAAGAGCCGAAAAAAACTACACTAGAAAAGTTCCTGTCTCTACCGGAATCGAGCAGGGTCTCTACAACTACACCACAGAGACGCTAACTTCACAGTAGTCTTAATTCTTAAATACCTACTGCCTATGATTCCTGACTTCCACGTGTGAACCTAGAGTTCACCTATGACCCTGACATACTTCCCGACTGCTCACACAAGAGATGAATGCGTCTGTCATTGTTATGGTTGAAACTTAAATAAGAATGTAACCAGAAATATCCTTGTCTATATTCATTCAAAGAATACGATACTGAACCAGAAATATGTATCTTTCTGAAACGGTGGAGTAAATATAAATGTATGCTTGTGAGAAGCACCCCGCATTTTTATTATTACATTGTTTTTCTCGCTTTCTCTAAAGGGAGGTCAGAGTAACATTACAGTACTGTGTTTTGGAAAACCATTTTTATAGGCGACCGAGGAACTTCCTGTTATAAGGTTTGGCTTTTTTTTTCTGGCCCTCTTAGAGTAAGGGTGTCATTGTCATTAAAAAAGAAATTCAAAGTAATGTCGTCCCGCGTGAAATCTTAGGACCCCAATCCACCATGTTAATTCTATTTCGCAAGCAACAGATTTATGATTTTTTGTGAATGCATCCCGAGGCCAAAACTTTAGTAAAAATTTCGTGTTCTTAGATCTACCCACGTTATGCCATCCGATTGCATTTTTCCCATGAAAATGAAAAAGTTGCAAAATGGTTCTTCAGGTTTGAGACATTACAGACAGGTGACAGTCATAATAGCTGCTTATGGTTGGTTCTTACCTTAGAAAATGGATTGTCTGAAGTTGCACCTCAAATTGTACTTAAAATCATCAAATCAGTATTCTGCCAGGAAATGAAATGAAGAGAAGCAACGATTTTTCAAGCTGTAAATAATTTGTTATTATTCTTTAATTCTTCATGGTTCCATTACTTTACTTGAGTGGTTGACGGAAGAAAGTGATAATATCAGTGTCGCCATTAAAATTATTGTGTCTCCTTTATATTTCACAAAGCATGAAATGAATCCAGAGTATTGAAGATCCGAAGTTGAGAGAAAGCAGTTCTAAATTATCTCAAGACACTGTTAGCAAAAATGATAAATAAGGTTCGTCTCGGTTGTTTTTCATTTTTCAGATTTACCTATTTCGTGATGTGCATATTCGATTTCGACACTAGCATATAGTTGGATCAGATGAGGGACGAAGTGGAAGCGAATTTGTCTGTCACCCTGTAATCTATGTGGAGCGACCACTTTACATTTTCTGTTTTACTGACGTTCTTTTTACATCACTGTGCTCGTACCGTTATTTTATTTGTATCACAAGGCAATACTTTTTTAAGTTGTGCGCTGTCAACACACACATTTTGCGACTTTTCGTAACCACACATCTCACGGAGTTCTGAACTATTAGTATTTTACGATTATTTTCTTATATATGGATCCAGCTTTATTAATCGAGTGATTCGGCACCATTTATACTTCATTTTGCATCAATTTCCCTCCGTCTAAGCACCTACATTGTTTTATAAGTAATTGCTTTGAGGTTTCTCCAACACCATACAAACTCGTTTGTGAACTGATAAGTACAGTCTTAAGTCCTGCATTATTATGGTTGACTTTGTTGATGGATCTGCGCGGTTAATGCGGATGGCATTTGCCACACTTACAATAATTTGTTGGCATAATTTCAATACCTAAGTTACAAGCAAAGAGTAGTGGCGAACTGACAAGCTTGCAGTATATGGCAGTTATGAGCAGCAGAATTTTTCTCTTATCTTAATTAAGAATATCGAGTAACCTACACGATGACATGTTTAAAAATTTCCAGTGATGATGATAACTGCAAAACCTTGATTGAATATTTTTCATCATGGTTAGTTAAGAGCGCATAACTATATCCCATAATGGAAAGAGTATAATCATTTTCCGCAGAAAGATGACCTTTGGATAACATTTCCCATTAAGCCAGAGATTTGAAATGTTACCCAGTATTTACCGGGATCTTGTGTCACCAAAAAATAATCATAAAAGCTGGTTGATCTGGCATAATTTTTTAACGCCCTCATCTGCATGCAAAGAAAAGGTAAATAAAGCCAAATCGACCATTTATTCGATATGATTGAACCGACAGGCATTGATGTCTTGGGATTTTGAATATATGAACGCAAAGTTGGGGGATATTCATTCTATTCTATTTGGCTGTAACAATACAGTATGTATTATTTTACAGTGCCTCCGTCGTAAGGCCTAGATGCTTCACAAAACTAGCGCTTAGTCATTATTATTTTATGCTAAGTGAAAGGTTGAGATTTGCGTAATGTTATAGTCAAAAGTCACCAGCTTTGCAAAGCAATTTAATGCATGTAACAAGTTCACACGTTCTTTATTCCTTAAAAAGCTACAATTATCGTGTCTTCTTTAAGTATCTTCATGTTTTTCGTCCGCCTCTCGACAAACAGGGAAGCCCGGCGAAGTGAGACTATGCCAATGAAGAAGTATCCCTTTGTGGACATTTTCTTCTATGCCGAGGATGAGACTCACGTTTGGGGGTTACACTGGAACAATCGCCGTCGATCGATCTTTCCCAAATCAGAAATGTTCCCATATAGGTAAGTCAAACACGGCAGCTGCAAGTCCTGTCGCCCCTTACAGTGCAGGAAGGGTCTAAAAACAGCACAGTTAAAATTGTCAAATTTGATGAAACAAAACATTAAGGGTTAGTAAAATAGGGACTGGAGATGGAGTGGTGTTCCTTCTACAGACCATAATCTGCAGATCATATTAACAGAGAATCAGCGAAACAGTACACCATTTCTTTCTGTGCACAAACGAGATGGGACATGGAATCATCTTTCCAAACTAATGAAACTGTACACATCCCAGGAATAGTCTACGACATGAAGCATGAGAGGGTTGGACCGGTCTAGTGAATGTGTGAATGTATCTGATAACACACATGTAATTTGACTAGTACTAGGCCAGATATGGGGAAGATGTCATAGCATGCTGTTAGTCCTCAGCTAGTCTGCGGTAACAGCGATCTTCACTGGGTTAATACAAGTCTGCATTTATTCTGTCTTTCATTCAGCATTGACGAGTAATGTTAGATTCCACAAATCCGTCTGCAGGTCTGTTTCTGACAAAATAATATTATGTTCCCTGAGACTGAACTTTTTTTGAAGAACGAGATTGTTCTCCGAAAGGAAGACAAAATTCCTGGGCGCAGAGGGTTTTTTTTTGTGTGTGGGGGGTGGGGGAGATACGAAAGAGCTTTTACTTCATAGTAAAAGTACACTGTCAGTGTCTTTTGCGTAGGAAAAACACTGGCGCAGTCATATTTTCCTGCAGTCTTTATTTTCCTGTTACATCGGGAAACCTTCTTTAATAACAGTTGGCTACAGTATGAATGTCAGTAACGAAACCTGCACAAGCTAAGGACGGACAAATTTAAACGTGAACAGTGGACCATTGGTGACACATAAGGATGGCCATTTAGTTTTTGCTCTGTAGTTCTGCGCTATAATTCGGCACTGATTGATCAGGGATGGATTTAGACATAGGCTGATAGTGAATGGGCCTTGGCCCCGCCACGGATGAAAAGAATAATGTTTGTATGGGGAAAGGGAGGGGGAATAGAAAGTTGAGGGGACTGAGACTGGGAGAGAGAGAACTGTATATTTTTTAAACATATTTTCGTGCGTGTTTCTATGGCAGAGTAGTAAAAAATATGGTCCTCTTATGGGTATTGCCGAATCCTCACGCGGGGCGTCTATAATAGAAGGTTGTATATGTAAACACGGCCCGCTACTCCTTCTGTCTATCAGCGCCTGTAAATTCGAGGGTGTGTCATCTTCTCCAAATATGCAGGAATTCTTGAATGATCTTGCCCCTAGCCACCAGCATAGGCCATTGGGAGAGCCCCGTGATATTACTCGTAAATTATACATAATCTCAATCTTGACTTAAAAGATATTTAACGCTGATCAAACACGAGCACCACCACTTTGATCTGATTGTTGTCACAGGACATTCCGGCATAGAGTTTGGTTGGGAGTAAGAACAGGATTGAAAAAAGAAAACACACTTGAGAGAATTCATAGATAACGATAATCATGTTTAAGGACCGTCCTAAGTTTGCTTTCCTTGCTAAACCCTAACCCCTACCCCGAGTCAAACACTAGGGCTGTCTCCCAGTACTTGCCAACGAAATTTGCCAGAACTGTTGGGTTCAGTTTGAGTTCAGGAGAGTGCCGGGTGAAAAGTGCAACCTCCATTGACGGGTGTGACTCAGATTAACAAAATTCGTCAGAATGATTTTGATATTCTCTTAACTCTTTCTCTCTCGCTCTTCCTGTCTCATTCCCTCTCATATTCTTTCATTCTCTCAACTTTACATTCCCGCTGTATAAACAGCTCCCGTTCTTGCTTTCTGGTGTCCTTTTTTTTTTTAATTGTCCCCCGAGTTCCCTTTTTTTTTTCCTTCCCTTGCACCAGGGGGTCATGGGAACTTAAAACCAATAAGCTTTCATTTACGTTTTAAAATTTTCCATGAGTAATGCAAAAGTATTTTGTTTTCACTAGATTTAGTATTATGATCTCTAATAAACATAGGGGTGAGGTGCCACCAAATTACCCGTATTCCGCTTTCAATCCCCGGACATTTAATACGCCCTTAAGTAGAATACATTTGTTAATGGTTTAACGGGATAGTAGGGCTGTTCTCCTTCTTTTAGTGGACAGGGTACAGATGCATTGTCCCTTCATGTGGCTCAATGGAGATCTGATACATAATATGGTGAAGAGGGTTTATTACGATTGGCAATAACCACACGATGATCTTTTGTGACAGTACAGTTTATCTTCTTGACCGCAAACTTACTCGTGGTAATCAAAGATATACATGTGCTCGTATGATGTAAATTAAATACGCTGTAATACGGCAGGACTTTGTGGAAAATCGGCAGGAAATGTCATTGCCGTTTTTTTGTCTTTGCTCATATTTTACCAATGTTGAAAGGTGCATTCTGCTGGCTTCCTCAGACGATCAACACTGGATGGCCTGGACGTGCCTGTGCCCTACAATACTGAAGCCATTCTAAAGCGACAGTACGGGGATCTGAGCAAGTGTGCTACGCAAGATTATCTGCATTTTCGGCTATGGAGGAACTCTGATATCGTTAGACTTCCGTGCCATGAACTTGCACCTCTCTACGGAGAATTCGTAGGCATCTATGGTGATTACTCCTATTGACGAAGGCTGATACGTAGACATGTTGAGGGCAGAATATCATCAGGATGACCTTGCTCCTTAATCATTGGATTTTATTAGATATCATAATCTGATATGAGAACATGGTGTAAAAACGTCTAGGTCATAACATATTTTAGCGCAAGTGTCATTTTTTTCCCCATGGGAATGCTATGTCTCTATGTAAGAGTTAATTTACTGTTAATTCTGAAGGCTAGTCAGTGGAGCCTGTCTATGTCACAGATTTCATGAGATTTCAACAGTAAGATAGTAAAAAGGAAAATTAAATTAACATCTTACACCATCTTGTAGACCGGTGGAAAGGCAGGGAGGGTGCAGACGAGGCGGGGTGACCTCCTCCACGTGCCAGCAGGGTTGGGCAGATCTGAGATCATTTGATCTCAGATCGTGATCTTTAGATCAGTTCACGTGAACTTGATCTGAGCTAAACAGCTGTTTTAGATGAACTGATCTTGATCTGATCTATACCTATTTTGGCTGCTTGATCTGATCTTGATCTGATCTGGAATTTTCTAACTACATTTCAGCTCAGTTCACAACTTCATATCGACCTCAAAAATCAGAACTGAAAGCCGATTTTTAACACAGCGAGTGAAAAGAAAACCGTTTTAAGGGTGAACACGGCGTTTTCCACCCTCTAAGTCTTCGTCGGTCAGTCGTCCATCGGTCAAATTTCGACATTACGTTTTGTCTTAGTGTGTGAAACCGTAACTTTTCTCGAACCAGTTCCATGCCTGTTACTGCTGTTACTCACATCGATGTAACCTTGCGTGAGGTTACCACAGTCCACCGCAGTCTCTCTCTCAGTCTCAGTCTAGCAGAGTTGGATTGAGGAATGTTCAGTTATTTCTTGTCAGATATAGACTACGCCTTGTTTAGACTTTATCTTCATCGCTTTGAAAGACTTATGCACTGAATATGTTTATAGTACTTAGATAGGCAATCGAACACGCGTTTTGTATTCTTTCATCGACTGCGTCTTTATCTACCACTGCCAACCCTCCGATATCCAGCGGCGGCGCCAGGCTGTTTATTACCGTTAGACTGCGACCGGCGACCTTTCTTTTGATGATGCCAGATGATGGTCAGATGTTCATTGTTCGGCCTAGTCACATACGTTAGTACATGTAGGCTATGTCTGGACAGTCTGGTCTACGTAACAGATGGACCGCCGGTTCAATCGGCATCCTTTGGGGCGGGATAGGGTGGAGTGGGTGGAAGGGAAGGGGGAGAGAATTGGAGGGGCGGGAGCTGTAGGTAGGGATGAACAAATTGTGAAAACCAGGAATTTCACCCCCATCTCCCATTTAGTGACAAAAATATTCTTTGGCATTGTGTGCTATCAATCATGTACAGTAAAACCTGTCTTCTGCGGTCCCTCCGACGAGCGACCCCCCCCCCCCTCCGATCTGCGGACACTTTCACTGTTCACCGACCATTTTTACACTGAAACCGACTTCCGATCAGTGGCTCCCTCTGATCGCGAGGCGCGGACACCGATCAAAGAGCCGTCTTCACTGTGACGAGCGACCATGTGTGCCCTATGCATTTCCTGAGTTGGAAAGCCCGAGTCCAACAATGACCGTTTAGACCTACATCGAAGAGCAGAGGGTACGGCACGGTGACTGTGGTGGTAGGGAGATGAGGGTGGGAAGAAGACCATGTCTCGCGTGTGTTTTGCCTACCTCTACCACAGACGTAATACTGGTTGCACAATACAGTATTAACACGAAGCCCACATTGCCCCCTCATTATTGACGGCGTTGTAATCGCGACTACCGACTAGTGTAGCCGACACCGGACAGCTCATTCCATGCTATCAAAATGCCGGAGTCTGGGACAAGTTCAGTATTGGTGGCGCCCGATGGCGGTGAGTTCAGTTGTTGAGGCGAAGTCCATGCGGAGCCACAAAGCGAAGCGAATCTGCCTTCAGGAGAACCCCTTTTCAGCAGGCAGTAAAATACACGGAAGGAAAAGACCACACAAACAACATTAATTTAGCATTAGCAGTAAAGAAAAAAAAGTGAAGGGGAAAAAACAAACTTCTGTGATTAGGAATAAAGTGCAGTAAAGTGAACGGTAGGCCTAACAGTGATCTCTGCTGAGGACACGTGGGACTTTGAAAGGACATTGAAAGCAAGTCCCAACCTATCAAATGGAAAATGCAAGTTGAGGGAGAAAAAATCCAGTAAGCCACCCACGCAGGTTCTTTAGTAGAAATTATGCTTTTCTTCTCTCTTGCCTGAACGCACCCAGACAAACCGGCGCCGCGAGGTGAGTAGTACTCACTGTTCACGCCTAGCGGCCAAAAAGCAGTATAAAATAAAGGGGGTTTCGGGGGTGGAGGGGAGAGGTAGCCTACACACTACACAATGTCTCGTAGGCCTAATTGTTATCATAACTCTAAGCAAGCGGGAAGGACGATCAATTTTTATTTCTGATGAACGGACAGGGTTACAGCATAATATTGCTGCGTGACTGTCAGTGACAGGGTTCTCCATAAATGGGGGAACGGGAAGTCATGATTTCTTCCATCGTTTGAGGGTTTTTAATACACACTGATCACGTAAACTTACAGACTATCAATCTTGCCCCAGCTGCAAGCTTACTCCTCTGCTATTTCTATTACCAAGAGCTTTTTTGTTTTCTTTTACAAACATTGAGGAAGAAACACGTGTAATTAAATGAGGACCAAATAAAAGTGATTGTAAATGGCTTCCTGTTTGCTGTGATAATTCAAATGGTAAAAGAGTATTAATTTTCAAAAGTCTGGTCTTTAAATATTGTACATGCAGTTTGTATTTGTACCATCATAAAAATTATTTGCCGCGTAATATGAGGCTCATAGTTTGTGATACGCTTTTCAAGTATAAGCCATAGCAAACATTGTTTACCTCGGTGTACTTGGAGAACCCAACTCTCCTTGCGATGAAGGACCACCTGTGATGTAGGGACAATTTTCTGATTTCCCTTCAGTGTCCCTACATCACAGATTTTACTGTATATGAATTTTAAATTAAATTTCAAAACATACAATGAAGCTACTTTAGACACACATTTTTGGGTTGTGTTTTTTTTTTAGCTCAGCCTCTCACTACTGCTCAGGAGCTTAGTTGCCATAATGTCAGCTGTCAGTTGGCCAGAGCAAGATTTAACTTGTTCAGCATTTTTTTTCCCTGAGGTTAGAATGAGGAGTGTGAAATGGTGATGTCTTTACTGACACAAGAAATGTAAAACTGTAGTGGCGAGTTCATTCCAATATTTACCCTCGATCCTTAATGCCAATAATTTGGGGACATTTTCGGGATGAAGGGTAAGTTAGCCACGATTGATACCATTTTTAGGGACCGATTTGGCATTAATAAATGTGTATTGTAGATCTGCCGGTCGTCGCCTGCTGCTTAGTGCTTATCCTCATGAAGTCATTTTCTACTCCGATGAACTGATCTGATCTTGATCTGATCTGAGCAAAAATCAAGGTGAACTGAGCTGATCTGAAAAATACACAGGTTTCCTAGAACTGAGCTAAACGTGATCTAAGGGCATTTTCCCCATAACGATCTAATCTTGATCTGATCTGGCTTTTTTAGTGAACTTGCCCAACCCTGCGTGCCAGTGAACTCCGGTAGCAGTAGGTGATCCCACACAGGCCGAACAAAGTGCAGTCCTTGGTGAGGCGAAGAAAGGAATTGGCTCTCTTGACAACAGTTTACTGAACCTTCAAACGATATTCACTAGAAAAGGACGTCGTCCTCTCTGGGGCTATCGATTTTGAGGTTTATATGCTTACTCCCTTCTTCGTCTCGTTGTTCAAAACAGTAAGGGACACCACTCCTGAAATTCCCCAGCACTGGTTCAACTCAGTCATTTCTCACTGTCCCACAATATGAACATAATATTCTTTCATTTCATTATCTCACTTTATGAGCGACATTTAAGCCGAAAATTTTCGATAAATTTGTGTAATAACAAATACTTTTAAACCATCCCTTCATAATGCTTGTACATATCATTATGTACCTTGACTGAACAAGATTGATGCTAAAGATTTTCAGGATTCGAGTGTTTTTAGTAACACCACTAGAAGATGCCCTTTTCTTAATTTGTTTGGACAATACTGCCATTGGCGGTTGTAGTGGAATCTTGTGTCCTAATGTGTCAGCAGAACAACCTCAAAAGAACAAAAATTGGCAGTGGTTGCCAGACACCGATAAGAACAGTTACCTTGAAGCGCCATTCCTGAGATTGTTACCTGATTGGAAATCGTGCTCAGTCAGAATCTGAGCAGGAAGGAAAATTAACAGAAACATAAAATGTCTGTGGTTTTTCTTTTGAAATGGTGTTCCCAAGCCCGTGCGGAAAATTCTGGTACTTTCAGATTCTCTAGACATTAATGCTACGGTTTGGGAGAAGCCGATGGCAACTGAAGGGATAAATAGACCGCTGGCCAGACATTTATGTCACGATCTGTCTTTAACTTGCATGGAATTAACATCGATCAAGAAAGGATAAGTCCGTGATCACTGACCAGTGCTGAATGTATGGATAACCTAAACAAGTTGCAGCTTAGGGCCTCTTAATCCGTAGGGGCCTCACAGAAATAAATTTGAGAATAATTGTTTTTTACGATATTATACAGCACTTATATAATTAAAACAGTTTGTAGTGCCATTGTAAATACTTTGCTATTAAGTAATCAATACTTTCAATTTTTTGTGACCACCTAAGACCCGGTGTTGGTACGCATGTCTGTGGGAGCTTGGATGTAACTCTGTGGGACCTTGTGATGTAAACTACTTAACAAGAGATCTCAGAGTTTTACATAGCTCATGGCCTCACTGTACATGGAATCGGATATTCTTGTATTATTCATCAGTGCTATAACTGTGCAGTTTGATATGCATTACCATATTAGAAGTGAGTGAAAATTTCGGCTTGATATAATATATGTACATGCTTGGTTTGTCAACATACAAAACTGCCACTATAAATTATAGCCAATTTAGGAATATGTGCCACTGTATATCATTCGTGGATTTCTGTAACCATTGTTGCCATCGTTACGGACCAGTGGCACACTACTGCTGTTTCATACTGTTTGGACTTTTTGTGATTAATAATGAAAACATGGTGTTTTATTGCCTGGTGCAAGGTCAGCGTGTTTTCATCAATAATATGGGTGGCGATATGTTTGGATTCTACATGCACACCTTGTGTTCGACGACTAGCCACGACGAAACCATCCGTTATTTGTTAACGCATGGGCCTAGCATGCATCATCGTGCGTTTGGGGACTGCACAGACATTTGATGACATATTCACTGAGTGCGTTAAAGCTGTGCATGAACTGAAATCAAGGCAAGGGACCATTTTCACATACTGAACGCAGTAAATGTTTCAAAAACATCTGAAACCATGGCACTGAACCAGAAAGGCAGAAACACACATCTAAGCAGTGCTTCAGATTTCGTTGTTGTCAGAAACGTGTCTTATACCAGTGGCAACATCAAGGAAACACAGTAGCTCGACATCATTATATCAGCACCAATATTTGTCCCCGCTATATTAGGTGAAAAAAAATGACGCAAATGAGTCAGTTCGTTATGTGGCTTGTGAATTGTTTGATTGCATAAACTCACTGTTTTTATTTTTAATTTGCTTTATTATTTATTGGTTAGTGCCTTCATTCAATGATAGACTGTATTGTGTAAGAAAAGCCCCTAGCCTCCAGCCGAGAAACTTGGAAGATTATAGAAGAAGTACTCAACAAATGAAATTGCAACAAAGTTTTCTTAAGACAATAGATGGAGCTAAGCATTTCCCGTGACAACATGACTTGGACTTCGCTGTCGTCAGATATTGTGCGAGTATCTCCCATAACAACAGTGCCTCAGACTGCGTTGTTTTCAGTTTTCAGATATGTGCCTTGCACGAGCGGAGCGAACGCATTGGGGAATGCAGTAGTTTGTCAGTATTGAAATAGCTCCTGGAATTATTGTCACCATTTTAGATGAAAGATCCTTTTCAGTCTGTACCTCAAACTGTGAAACAATCAAAGTACCAACATAAGAGAGAGTGAAAACGTTGCTAAGTTTAAAGACAGGCTCAAAACTGTTAATTAGGAGGGTATACATGTAGTCTACACATATGCGTTGTGATTCTATTCTATACTGGATGGATCTGGCGGGGCTGTGTGTGCGTTTTTATTTAACTATCATCATCAGTTTTTATTTTAATTACGTAAAACGCCTTAGAATACTCATCTAAGTGAATTTTAGCGCTACATAAATTGACTTTTGTGATTATGAAAGAAAGAGGATTAATGAGTCAATCTGTTGTGTGGCTACTCAGTTGATTGATTGATTAAATTCATTACATTATATTTCTTACTCGTTTTATCAATTTGTTGGCTAGTGGCTTGATTGAATGGTAGATTGCAGTGTGTAGGAAAAGCCCACGTTTCTGGAGCAAAAGTGCGGGAGAACAAGAAATCAGTCACAGTGATTATCCCATGAGGAAGTCGCACTTTGGCTTTCAGGACCGGCATCTAGTTATCTCGGATAAGAGCAAAAATCTACGAGATCCCCTGTGCTAATTGTGCAGGTTAAAACTCTCTTTAACAGTTTTAAAATCTTTAAAGAGATGGCCGAGCGGTCGCTGTGCGGGTAAAACTTTTTAAAAAAATTACCGAGTAGTTTAGTCTTACAACCAGAAAGGCACAATATAGACATTCGTGCTAACGCGCAGGGAAACCGAACCTCAAACAAACAGGTCAAAAGAATCGATGGGGCATCCTGATGTTTTTAGAGCCCTAGTAATAACGCACTGTGAAAGCTAAATCCACATGTTCCAAGGGTAAATATTATGGTGAATCTCATCCGGATCTATCTATTTAGATCTATACCGTTTTTGTAGAGAAAATCGGCTTTGCTAGGTTTTATATAGGTTATTAGAAGCAAATTAGTCACTCATATTTTCGTTGAATTAGTACATTAAACCAAATCCTAGATAACATGAATCACTGTTTGGCTTCATACTTGCTATGAGAAGTGCTTGTGCGACACAACATGATGCACTTGTTTCACTAAACTAGATCAGTCGAAAGCCAGATTTGTCCTGGGTTAAGGATCTGGGAGCGCCTTCGTTCAGCCCAGTTTTACCTGCGCGTACCACGATTCAGCCCGGTCACCGCCCCTATTCGCCGACACCTCGTTTCAGCCCTCTTGACCTGTAATTAGGTATTCCGATACCCTTGCCAAAAAAAGAATGTTACTACTACAAATGCATGCGAAGCATTTCACATGCACTTTTCTAAGAACCTCTGTCCGCATCCAAACATTTTCAGATTTTTAGAGACGCTCAAGTATGAACAAGAAGAAAGAACAGTTGTATAAAAAATACGAAGACGAAGAAATTGATCTCACCGAATTTCTACGCCAGATCTCGAAAAAGATGTGCCCCCCCCAACTTTGTAAAAATGATTTTAATAACGCATTTTAGCATTTTAACCTAAATTATTACTAAATATGAATACATTTACTTCCCGCCAACGATAACAACAAAACTTTCTAATGCGGCCACTTTGAAACAAGCAAAGTGACAGTCCAAAGCCTGTTTAACGCAGATGGGAAAACGTTAGTATCGAAGCGTATCATTATCAATTGGCCTGACCGATACCGGGCTGAAAAGAGGTTACCTTCATGGCCAAGGTGTTGACACCCTTTGAAGTCGGAAGTTCAAACAAAACGAAGAGTGTCTGAATCGTGGTGCAGCCAAAAATCTAAAGGAGGGTAAATGATCTTTAGTTTTAACCAACCTTAAAATGTTATAGGCTTAAACAAATTGTGTCATAATCCTTGCATTAGATAAAAACGATATAAAACTATATATAAAGCATCTGCACATATTCCTACAAGTTTTAATAAGTTATAATTATTTTTACATTGGCTAAACCATTTTGTAGTATTATGAAATTAGAATGATGAAATTTCAACAAATTTGCCGCTTATCTGTGGCACCATGCCTCCAATACTCACCTTGATCTTGGGTTAACGCAGGTTTATAAGCAAAGCCATTGTTTTGTTGTTTCTCTTGGTGCCAACGAAATATCGGGCTCCACCTTAAGTTTCTCCACGTAACTAATATTAAAAATTTAAGCCGTCCATTTGACGGGCAATGCCATTTTTTTTTGTTTAGCACTGCCATTCCCTCTGCAATTTTTGGGGGGTTTGCTTTGGGATGTTAACGCGATGCGTGTAAGACATCTAAGGCTAGAGAGTACAGTACACACATTTTACAGAAATGTTTCGATTTGTTTCTGTTTGTTTTAGGGTGATTTTTATTTTCTTAATTCATAATCAGTTTATTACAATCCGAAGAGATAAAGTGTAGGGAGAGAGGCAGGTGGTGCTTTGGCTCTAATGACGTGTCGCCGCATAAATAAAGTGACCCGGACCATGTAGAGAGTTGGAGACTTCAGAGAATAATTGTGTGTAAGAGGGTTCAGAAACCAAAAAAGAAAATAGGTGGATGGAGATGATAGGGAAGGACACGACTGTAAATGGATTATTAGGAAGACGGAAACGAAGATGAAGGGACGAAGAGGTGTTAACAAATGATAGGGAATTCGAATAATAATAGAAGAGCTGAGAAAAGATTGAACGAAGAGGTAACAATATTTAATAACCAGCATAAATATTAAGGCTGTTGTGAAAAAAAAAATATGCTTTCCCGTAGACTTCCAGATGACCTTTCTTGATTTTAAACAGCGTGCATATGGAGAAAATAATAATCTTATTACACTTCTGTAGGTTCCAGTCAGATTGTTTGCTTTCTTTCTCAGTATTCTTTTCGATAAAAGTTCAATCTGACATTTTGTCCTTGTTGCGGCCTGAACCGGCACGTCTACTCCTCGCGGGCGTGGAGTATTGAAGGGTGTCACTGTCACACAGTGTGAGATTGGCGGAACCGGTGTAAAGGAATAGAATTACCCCCGGTATGAAGTTACCCCCCGGTAATTTGATACCGGTATAAGATTACCCGGGGGGTAATCTGAGACCGGTATCAAGCTACCCCCCCTGGTATGATATTACCCCCCTATAAAAAGTTGTTATTTGTGTTTATAAAGTTACTTATTTTATACACCTTTTCTTTGCACGCACCCCACCCACATGTGCTAGAAAGACAGGATTGACATATTTTTTTGGTTCTAAAATCGGTAGAGTTGAGGATTATGTTATTGTTGGTTTGGCTGACAGTTTGTTCTAATTATATATCAGTTTTCTCTTCTCTATTTCTTCATCTAGCTGATATTCACTCCAAGCAGTCGTTGGAGTGAATATCAGCTATCTCTACCTTATTTCTTTGTAAAGATAGCTGATGTTCACTCGAAGCAGTCGATAGAGTAAGCCTAAAATTTCAACCAAATTTTTGACCACCAGACTGCTCTTCGCAGTCCCTGTCACAATATGTAGATATAATAATGGGTGTGTGTAGCTGGGAGTGGGGTGATGAAGGTGACATGTGCATTTCAGTTTTGTTAAATAATCAATGTGGCCGCATTTTATGTCCGCTTTTTAAAAAAAAATTGGGTTGTGTGTATGTGCGCTTTTGTTCAGTGTCTCGGGAAATGGGTGGGGTGTGGGGTGGATGAGAAGGTATAGTCTAGATGTATTGTACTTTCGGACCATTTGATGGGGGGGGGGTCCATTTTGTTTTCGAAGCCGATTTCCGTCTGGACAATTTGGGCACGACTGGCATTGCTACTTTTAAATTGGTATTACTTTACCTTTTATTTCCTTTGGAAAAAAAAGCAAACAACGCTAGTGTGGACACCTTGTTGCCAAATTGTACATATTTTACTAAAATTTCTCCCACTTTTCCAGCGCTTGATAACTTGCATTCAACGTAAGACACGAAAGGATTCAAACTAATAATACTGAATATGTTTAATATGAATATAACTAAAATTAAAATTTTATCGAAAATATATTGCCCACTTTTCACATCATTACATGTATACAGAAAAGATCAAAGCAAAGTACTGTGGTAAATGTTTAAAAAGAATATTGAATCAAAACTAAAACTTATTATCAAAAATTCACTTCAATATGTTTGTATTAACAGCTTGCACACATATCAAATGAAAAGACCCAAACATATTACTGTTTGAAAGGAATATGAATCAGCAATTAAAGTACTAAAAGTCCAGCCTCAATTTACTTGTATGGACACCTTGCATACACCATATGAACAGATAAAAGCATTTCACTGGAGTAAATGTTAAAAAGGAATGTGAATCAGCAACTTAGCTTGTTAAAAATTGAGCCTCATTATACTTGTATTGACACCTCGCACACATATTATATGAAAAGATTCAGTCATATTACTGGTGTCAATGTTAAAAGGAATTTGAATCAGGAAAAGATAGGTCTACAGCTTCAATGTACTTGCATTCACATTCTGCATACATCATCTGTGGTAAATATTTAAAGGAATATAAAACAGCAAAGATTAAAGATTAAAGCAAATTAAAAAAAACCAAAACAAATGACTAGAGGGAGAAAGGGGATATAGCTGAATCAAACCCGAACAACGTCATCTATAGACTCGGTAGCACTTGAATAAAAGGGTAAAAGTATGATGATGTAAAAAAAAAGGGGGGAAAATGGAGGGGGGGGTCTTGTATGATGGAAACGCTACCAAAAAACGGAGACTTTTTAGTGACTCAAAAAATTATCATATCTTGTTGCTGTTGATGTTGATGTTGTTGGTGTTGCTAGTGCTGTTGCTGTCTTGAATTTGTATTCAGGCAATAAATAAATGTTATAAATAGAAAAAAGGGAGGGGGGTAATCTCATACCAGGGGGGGTAGCTTGATACCGGTATGAGACTACCCCCTCCGGTAATCTGATACCGGTATCAGATTACCGGGGGGTAATAATTGAGGGGGGTAATCTGATCACGGTACACCGGCCTTTGAATATCTCATCTGAAAGGACCTAGGATCTGTCTGGCTGTTTAATTCTGGAATATTCGGTTTCATACAGGTCTCCAACGAGAGGGATGAATCCACTTCATTTAGATACAGTACTGTTTCTTTAGGTTATTCTGCTATTATATATTGGTATAATTCCAATTTTTTTATGCAGCCTGAACTCAATGGAGATACAGTATTAAAATGAAATTGACTAGAGATTGATAACATAGAAAGAGGTGATTTCCTTTGAGCTCTTATGTAGCGTTTGAAATCGTTTTAAGAAGTTTACTGCACGCACTGAAAACAACTCTCGATCTGTTCCAAAGGCAGTATCTCAGTTCGCCGGAGAGACGGTCGTTATAGCCTGAACGTTAAATTTCATTTTTTAGGCTTACATTGTCGCATCTGTTTTGCTGTCCAGGGTTCCGCTAGATGTTAATCGAAGCATTCTAGCATCTTCAGCGAATGGTGTTTCGGCTACTTGGAGGGCACAGCATCTTTCTTTCCATTTTGCCTAGTTAAGGACGTTCTCTGATATAACACTGTAAACCAATTTCCCTACGGGATATATATAAGTCCTATTTTCATTTCTATTTAATTTTGTTTAAATGTCCATTTCTCTACTGTGAGGTAGTTGATGCTCCTTTTCAGAGAGCTTTTATGCTTCTCAGAATCGAAATATTTGAAGAGTTTTTATTAAAGAATTTGGGAAAAATTACTCCCGGGGTTTTTACATGTTAAACCAAGTAGGCCTACTGTATATTTAGACTACAGTATGTAATATACTTTAAACGTGAATAGGGTGAAGAGACACGAAGACTGGGTAATTTTTGTTTCAGAATATTGAGAAAATGCAATTCAGAAATTTGAGTTAAAATGGGCGCCCTCTGGCAAGTAATTGTCGAAGTGGGTTTTGG
>JAWQUT010000240.1:488535-506022 GCA_033807755.1 Ellobium chinense
CATCCCCACCCCACCCCTTCCCTCCATCCCCACCAGGAAGAAAGATTGTATGCATTTACTCAATTAATCTCATTATTTAAATCCGTCATGAAGTCTGTGTGAATCGGATTAAAGTGAAAAAAAGAAGGTTGGCGAAATGCAACAGCATCCTACAATTCACTTGGCTGGTTATGCTGCAAATCTCTCATCTCAGAATATAGCCACACGCCCGAGCCAGTTCTAAACATTTTTTTTTTTACATTACAAACATAAGCAAATTTCAACAATTAAGATACCTTGAAACAAAAATTACATAAATTGCGGTAACCCATTAATTTGTTGCATGCGAAAATTAACACCACTGGGTTAAACAAACAGGGTAAAAGTTATTGCAGATTTTTTCTGTCCATTTTCAAGGTGGATCGGACAATGTGAAATGTAGGCTAAGGACTGCAGTCACAGATTCGGGACAGCACGGTTCAGTGTCCTGTGAATCTCACAATAGGCAGATAGTCTATATTATAGGGGCATATTTCCATCCACCTTGTTCAGGAGGACGTTCTATAAATCCACTTTCCGAAGCCCCCTGACCGCCCCCCTCCCCATCCCAGATTACGCAGCTGTTTTCGAAGGTCGCGTGCATACATCCTTGGCGTGCATTGACCTCCTATTTCCCCTCTTTCCGAAAATTGCACTTCACCCACTCCTACTCCTACATACGATTCAGATATTAATGTTTAGCCACTCGTCATGTTATGAAACAAGTACAAAGCCAGTTCTGTCTTTTTTTGTTCCCCAATGATTGACACATGCAGATAGGGATAAAGTGAAGGGGCCGCTCAGCGATGGTGTTTGGGAAGAGGCGGACGAAATAGTTACGGCCAGTGTTGAATCCACTAGCTCTAATGACGAGACGGCCTTGCGAGGGATATAGTCTATGGTCTACTGACGCTAAAGTCGAAAGGGGAGAGAGAGGCGTCCCAAAAAAAAAAAAAGGAAAGTGAAAAAGATGTGTCGGCTCCTTTAGTGCAAATCATTATAATATTCTCGTCAGATAACGGTGTCGCCCTACCCTCACCATAACATAGATATGCGGATAAAGAGAGTGCTCCTTTTAGTCAAAACAATGCTGCCTATGCGTATTTCAGCTGCCACACAGGAAACTGATGAGATCTTGACATTGATCAGACGAAGAGACCTACTCCCTTTCAGAGCGAGATGGATAATATGGCTGCCACCCCTGAAATGCAGCAGTCGACATCTTGTCCTTTTAGCAGGACTAATTCTGGTTTTGGCACTGATGCTGATAATCCCCACTGGATGGACGCCAATGAGGTTACTAATTCCAGAATATACAACATGGCATCCCATAACCACGGTGCATCTCATTAAAATCATGACGGTGGATGCCCCTCCGGGTGTTCGTCCAGTCAATTCATGTTCAGCAGTTGTTCCACTTCTGCAAGCATCGGGTCCCGAGATAACCAAAATCAGATTTTACAACGACGCACTGGACAAAATCAAAAACCCAGCAATCAGAGGCTCACTGCATGAGAAAGTTCTCTCCTTCCTGCCCATCATGACTTCTGAAACAAAGATTTCCCTCCTCAATACTTACAAGGTTTTAGCTGAGGCTCTGGATAACGCTGGTATCGAGCATGTCGTTCTCCACGGTACTTTGCTGGGAATTTACCGATTCTCCAGCATACAGCCTTGGGATGATGACATAGACGTCAGCATTAACGCCAGCAGGTGGAGCGATGTGAGGGACGCCCTGTCTTGCATACAAGGGTTTGAACTCTTTGTGGATCCGCTCATGAGATGGTCGTTCTTTCCACGGTAAGCACTTTTGTGTTTGTTTGTTTGTTTACCCATAAGTGGATAAACTCCTATTATTGTTTAAAAAAATTGGTAAGAAATAATGAAAACGGAAATACTGTATCTCATCTCTAGTCATTCATACAATATAAAATGAACCAGGAATATTTTTTGTTTAAAACGCTAACATAAACATACTAGTCATTCAATACAAACATGAATCATACACGTGACTTTAAACACAAATAAAACAACATAAACTGTATTTGTGAGAAACAATCCATTTTACTACACCTACATATTTTCCTTTCTTTCGAAAGAGTTCAAAATTCAAATAATTCAGAACGGCCACCGCGATTTTGGAAAATCACATCTTTAAAGGCGACTACCTTTAATGGCGACTGATGTTGAAGATCGGACTTATGTTTGATTTTTTTTTTCCTCCTGTCTCTCTTCAAGCAAGGATGTCATTGTCCCTGTAAAACAAATTCAGGCCATATCGTTCTAATTTGCCGTGAAATCTTTAAGGATCATAATTCACCATGACGGTTCTATTTAAGCAACAGATTTGTGATTTTTTAATTAATACTTCCTGAGGCTAAAACTGAACTACGACGTAAGAGAATAACTGAATAGAATAATAACTTATTGCTGATATAATTTTGGCATTTTTTAAAACCTTTTTCCATGACAAAACAAATGAAGAACTTGCAAATGGTTATTGTATTAGAAGCATGACGTGCAGATGACAGTTATAACAGCTGGAATTTATGATTGTATCAATTTAAGAAAACTTATGAATGCAAAGCGAACAGCATTTAACATCGTCAGATTATTACATTACTTCATTTGTCATGAACAATTCAAGCTACAAATTTATTATTATTCTTTAGTCCCATTTAGGAGTTGCCTGAATAAAATGATAATGTTGATGAATGAATGTTGATCTGAATAATGGTGGCTATATTCAGGTAAGTGGACTGGGGACTTCCTCTTAACTGCAGAAGGGACAGGCCCTCTAAAGTGTATGTGATACAATGTACATGTATTAAGAATTATCGTTTGATCCCTTCGTTGTAAAATCTGTGTGCATCATATAATTAGCCCTTACTTTATATTCTAGTATAGTCATTACCATTTATTAATCGAAGAAAGATCTATTCGACTTTCACAGTCAGTGGTTTGGCAAGGCAAATAGTATACAAGTTAACGTTTGTTGTTGTTGTTGTTGTTGTTGTTGTTGTTGTTGTTGTTGTTGTTGTTTGTTTGTTTGTTTTGTTGTTTGTTTTTTTTCAAAGTTAAATATTGTCAATAATGGCCGTCATCAGATTTATACTTTTTCGTCCATCTGCCAACGAACTTTCACTTCGTTGCACAAACAGGGAGGCCGAGAGAAGCGAGGTTATGCCAATGAAAAAGTATCCTTTTGTGGACATTTTCTTCTATGCTGAGGATGAGACCCATGTGTGGGGACTGCATTATATCAATCGCCATAGATCTGTCTTTCCCAAATCAGAAATGTTTCCTTACAGGTGAGCCTATAGTAAAACAAGTAAATCAACAGGAAATGCATGCCTTTTTTTGAAATGCGATATCTCATAACCGGGTGACTGAATGTTGAAAATGTGCCTGCGAGACGTGTATATTTTGCCCATGTACTCCAACTGTGGTCTGGGCATATTCCTGATAAACTTGTAAGACGACGTTGTGTGGGTCTTTCTCTGACATTTTTTGCTATCTAAGCCGTATTGGATTCGGCTTTATATGCGCTTAGTAAAGACGTTTGAATATGAATTTTTAGGTTCCAAAGTTGAGAATTTATAGTACTATCAAAATATTTCTGATTAAGAAAATCCAGAAGCGTGTACGTTTCATTTATGGGGCATCCGAACATTAGCACTTAAGAAATATCTGTTTATAACGAAACAGAAAATTCACAACACTTTATTTAAAGTCCAAGCAGTCTAGTAGATTTGTGGGCTAACTGTCTCGACAGAAGAAAGCTTACTCCTTCTGTCTTGTAGTTTCCCCCTTTGAAAAGGGGTTCATCACATCGTGTTACCCCGACGTTCTGTTTTCAGAGATCGTCTTTTTGCGTTGAAGTTGAATGTTGTTGTTATTTTTTGTAAGATGCATTCCTTTGGCTTCCCCAGGCGATCAAGACTGGACGGCCTGGATGTTCCTGTGCCATACAATGTTGAAGCCATTCTAAGACTACAATACGGGGACCTGAGCATATGTGCCACGCAATATTTTCTTCATTTTCAGGCTAGGAAGAACTCTGGCGTCATCAATCTTTCATGCCATGAACTTTCGCCCCTCTATGGAGAATTCATGGGCATGTATAGTGACTCATCCAATTGACGAAGGCTGACACGTAGACATGTTTGAAGAATGTATATCAGGAGGACTGTACTCTCAAACTTTGAATTTTATTACGATACCATATTAAGGTTATAGACCTGTAATGGGATTGGACCCTCTTTTCCTCTGTGGGCTATATTAACATTTTGAGCTACCCTCTGAACCCAAAGTTTTAGCTTTCACCCAGACCCATGCCAGATTGAAGCTCATTATGTGGCCCAAATCTTAAGACTGGTCCAACCCTAGCAAGCCCATTGAAATTTTGAGCTTGGTTGTTATTTGTAAACAAGAGCCTACATTTCTCACTGGTCAACGCCAAACCCCTCCTCTTCCGCCTGAGCACACCCTTGATCTGGCAGTTCCAGCCCAGGGCTAAATAGTGCCTGGCAACATAAAGTAAAATGGACAGTTTCCCATGATATCAAAATTTGTCCCCTGGAGTCCTTATTACTGGAAGCAGGGCATGCCAAAAGAGGGAAAAGGGGAGATGAAATATTACCCTTAGGTAAAGTAAAATGGACAGTTTCCCACGATATCAAAATTTGTCCCCTGGAGTCCTTTTTACTGGAAGCAGGGCATGCCAAAAGAGGGAAAAGGGGAAATGAAATATAACCCCTATGTAATAGGACCCAATAGTAAAAGTACAATTACAGGCCTGTAACCTTAAGATATTAAGTTCTTTCAGTAATAAATGCTTGGGTGTTTTACATCGACTGTCTTCGCATAATAACCAGCCAGGCGGCCTCACGTCATATTTGAACTTGGCCGGTCTTATGCGAAGACCGACGACATGCTTTCTGAGCCTCTAAAAGGACGTTGGCAACCTTATTTTCGGAGGGTGCCCTGTGTGTGGCTACCTAATGCCCCATTTTGATTCATACCAAATTTGTGTAACTACTCACCAAGGGCACTCCAAGTTTGAAGAATCTGCTATCATAATAATATACATTACCACGTTAGCAAAGTTTCAACAACAAAAGCTAAAAAAAATCTCCTCTATCCATATGTAACCGGGTGGAAAGGCAATACAGTATAGTATTCTTTCTCTTATATTTAAGAGGGAGGAAGGTGAGCTTAGTCTGATAATTTTCAGATGTTACAATATATTATTTTAAGGAAGTGTGTCACCAGGGATTTTACCAAATTACACTTCCCGACTGCTCACACATATTCATCAGATACGAACAGAGGTGTCTATTGACTTGGGATCCACCTTTAGGATGGCCCTTTTCTAATGTACTCGTATAATGCCACATCGATGTGTACATTTAGATATAGTATCGCCCTCTTGTCTTCCCTTTTCCTTCTCCCTTTAGCCAAAATACCTAAATGTTCGCGAAAACACTCGCAAGTAGGTTGACAACTATGTTTGCATATTATTGCAGTCGGATGGGAAAGATAGGGCATGGAGTGGAGAGGGTTGCTCATGGACAGAAGATGGACTGAGAGTCTATTGTATTGTCAAACAGAGCTAACAGGCCTATGAAGAAAATTAGTTGGCTCGGCATCTGATTGCGTGAGTGTTAATTGTCCACCTTGCCCCTGTATGCAGGTTTGTATATATATATGTGAGCAATCGGGAAGTGTGTTAGGATGACGGGTGAACACTAGGCTCGAACGTGGAAGTTAGGGAACATATTCAGGCAGTGGGTATTTAAGAATTAAATTGCTGTAAAGTTAGCGTCCCTATAGTGTAGTGCCCTGTAGTGGTAACACTTTCAGACTTGCAAGATGAGAGACCCTGGTTCGATTCTCGGCAGGGGCATGAAATTTTCTAGTGAAGGTTTTTTTGGCCTTTCTTCTCAAAATTGATCGTTCACAATCATTTGGTAACATCCTTAGTGACACATTTCCACATATAATTATGTAACATCATAAAAAAAATAATTACCAGATTGAACTCACATTCCTCCCCCTTAACAATAAAGAAGGAATACTATATACACTGTATATGCCTTTCCACCCGGTTGCAAATAGGCAAAGATCTGCGCTCTACAGAATGTTCATCTAATTAGTCATGAGATTACAGAGACTGAAACAGTTGGAGTAAAACCACAACTTCAGGCTTTGCAAAGTCAAAACTTAAAAGTCGTGAAAAGAGTAAGTAAATGTGGATGAATGGTGGTTAAATAGCGAGCACAAACTTTCAGAAAGTAGATGTCGTTTAAATATAGTGAATTTCATTTCTTTTTCATGTTCTTTATTATTTTTTACATAGCCAACTACTTTTTAAAAATGGCCTTCTACAAATATAGACTATGTCCTACAACTTTGTATCTTTCTACTTAGCGTTCCAGTGCCAAAAAGCAATATCCTTACAAGGTGCCCTTGTATGCCAAACTGTTATTCAGTTTTCGTATCCCATATACGTTAAACTTCTTTTCTAATATAAAATGGGTATCCTAATCACACCACTCTTTTGACGGCCGCTACATTTCACCTCAGAGCAATAACCCAGAGGTCACAGAAATAAAGACAGAATCCGGGCCATGGGTATGTGGCTGTACTTTTTAGTTGTGCGGGTTGAAGGGTTTTTCAAGCAAGAATTTTGAATGGACTAATAAGTCGAAGTCGATACTAAGAGGACTATGAAGATAAGAGTATGACGTAAACGATATTATTGTGTAATATGGAGGCCTTGGAACTGCCCAATCGATGGAAGGCAAAGACAAGAAACTGGATAATGGAAAAGGTATCCTCGGAACAAAATGTAGGCCTATTCTTCGGACGGACCAGTTTATCTGTACATAGCCACAAAGGCCATGTGTAACATGAAGAAGAAAAAATGAGGATCACAATTGACCTTTCTTGGTGAGCTAATGTGATCACGTGATTCCAGAGCTATTTTGAACCAGCGGAGCTTGCCAATTTCCGATACACCATGTTTACGAGGTGGAAAAGAGGGATCTTCTTCTTGAGCTGATAATGACATTTTCGGACGTAGATTATTTGAAAAATTGAGCACTGCAAATTCGAGAGGTAAAACTTAACAAAATCGCCCTACCGCCACGTCTTAAGCACTCGTGAACTGGTTTCTAATTCGTCAGCTTCACACGGTAAGAGCTAGTCAAGTCTCCTTCCCTTGGAAAGAAGAAGACGTCGCATGGAGCAGATCAGACGGTCAGTTCTGAATTTTATTGTGGAATCCTGAGGCGGTCACACCGCTTAATGACTATGAGTCGGAAGCGACCTGCGTTTGACTGCTGCACCATAACTAACAGTGCCATACCGAAGCCATTTTAAGTTGGCTACAGTGCGGGGACTTGGACCTATATGCCATGCAAGAGTTTCTTCACTTTCTGGTCCAGAGAAATTCTGAGATCGTCAGATTTTAGTGCAATTTTCGGTCTTGAGCTCCTCTACAGAGAATTTGTGGGCATGTATGGTAATTCCCCAAGGTGTCGAAGGCTGACGCGTTAACACGTTACGGGCGTAATATCATCCGGATGGCTTTATCCTTAAACTTTGGATTTTATTACAATATCACATCTTATGTTACAACATGGTGTGAAAATGCCTGATTAAAGGGCAAATTTTATTTTATATGGCGACATGCTCAGATTACAAGACATCATCTAAAAATTGTCGGAAATGCTTTCTAAGCTTCAAAGACAGGCTCCGACAAGATATTCCCAAGGAAATGCTATGTCTCTATATAGGAAATAATTTACCCTTAATTCTGTAGATCTGTTATACAGCATCGGTTCATTTGTAAATTGATCAAGCTTTTATAGAGTTTTCCAGACAGCTGCTCCACAGAATACCTCATAATATCTGTCTGAATATTTTTAAAAGATAAATGTTACAAAACTTGCACACTCTAGACAATATCCATTTGCTAATGTGTGTCAGATTTCTCGGGCTTAAAATTTGAATTGATGAAGACATTAAAACTTTTTTTTTTTTCCACGGGTCGTGTAAGTTCAAAAGTCAGTGACAGGTCTTTAAGTATGAGCGTATGATCACTCTCTGAACACTCTCTGGTCACTCTCACTACAGAGGATTAATGCACGATCACAACCGACATGAAAATAATATGAGCATTAAGATTATGAGCATGTCTAACTTAGAATGCCCTGTCAAAAAGATCAGTCTCCGTCCCTGGTGTTTGTTTGATTGCAAATTGTCAGTCGGGAGCAAGTCAAATGACGTTCATGCGTCTTCAAGGAAAATTCTAATATTTTTAGTTTCTCTACACGTTACTAGTCTACGGCCAAAGAAAACCAAGCGGCCATTGAAAATAACAGGCCTACAGATCTCGTTTCAGAAAGTTATGTTACGATTTGTCTCTTCCATGGAATTGACGTCGAGCAAACTGCCGCTTGTAAAGTTTTGTGAGCAGTGCTGGATTTAGGGATCATATGTCTACTGTTGTAACAACCTGCAGCATAGGGGTCTCACAAGCAGCAGAAATCTCACAAAATAATGTTGGTGGGTTGTTTTTTTACGCATGGCTTGAATTCTTTGTGTGTAAGTAGACTAGAAAAGAAAGGATATTTTCATTTAAAATAAATACTGTATTATTAAATATGTNCCCAAGGCCCTGTTTTGGTCTGCACCTTCGTGAAACTATGTAACATAGGGGCTTCCAAGTTTTATACTGCTTAGGGTTCACAAAGTCTAACAGCAGCGCTGTCCGTGGCATCAGTTCTTCATTTCCGATACGATTTCCACGGAACACGCATGAACCAAGACCCACCAATCCCACCATGCACTAATGTCTGTACATGTTAAGTATTATGTGAAACTCCAGTCAATCTTCGGCATGTCGTTAAGTCTTCATTCCCCCAACCCCACTCCTCCGCCCCGCCCCGCCCCTCCCCCTCACCACACACACACAGACACATGCACTTTAGAACCTGAAAATGCTAATGTAGCAGGAAGTAATACAGTCAAAATGATCAAACCTTATTTTACTGCCAGCTCTGAGACCTTGAAAAAATTGTCGGTGTAGCAATGTTGGCAGTATAAAGAGGCATTCAGATCGTTACTGAAAGGAATTCTATATCATGAAGTATTTTTTAACCCCCACTTCAGGTTGGAGACAGCATTACGGCAGAGGGTAGTGAAGGACATAATATATTACGTGATTCCGGTTTGTTAGAGATTTGTGACTGGCGGAGGTATCAATCAACAAGCCAGTGCAGTCTACCAGAAACCTTCAGTGTTCTTCAACCGAAGAGTAGGCCTAAACTCAATACATTTCATGTACTCCGTACACGCAGCCAGGCAGTTTTCCTACTTCAAGGTCGTGGAAGATGGGAGGTCGTGGAACTGGAAGAGAGGAGTTCGTGGACTAGAGGAGGTCCTACGGAATTAGTGTCAAGGATGACTTATTGAAAATGAACCCAGACCACTTTTGTGGTACATGGGCTATACATTTATACATATTGACGACGGGACAGCACATACCATTGTGAGACGTAAACATACACAGTTCTACAGAGCACATTAGGCAATACATATCAAATTAATATCTATATTATTGCGCACACGCACTCACACACACGCACACGAGCGCGCACGCACACACACCCACATACACCCACACATACAATCAAAGATTCAATGTTTATTAAGATTCAATAATTTATATGTCTTCATTACTTTCACGCATCTGCGGTTCAAACTAACCCGTTTCTGATGACACAGCTTCCTATTTTGTAAGGAAATAATAGCTGACAAATTTCAATATTATAGTTTATATCACTGGAATTTTTTAAGCGCCAAATCAACAAATTTGGCTAGGTTCTTTAATGTTTCCACTTGTTTACTACAGAACAGTTCTTTAGTTTTAAACATATTGGGATGGGTATAAAATCTTTTTTTTTATATATTTTGTTCTCTCCTGTGCAAGGGACTCGCATTCGAACAGCACGTGGAACTCATCTCCCAAGCTTCCACAAAATGGGCATTTTCTATCTACGATCTGGACCCCCTCCCATCTCCCTCTTTCTACAGGAAGTCTGTGGTTGCAAGTTCGAAACTTAGTGATTAGTTTTCTATATCGTTGGGGCAGTATGTCTAAATATTCTTCAAAATTTAGACTGATGCAGAACACTGCCAGTGGCAGATGGATTTGACGATAGTTAATGAAGAAATGGAAATAATGACGAATAGCACGAGTTGGGAGGTGGTGGGTTGTTTTACAGGTTTATATCGATTAGTTTTAAAACATGTAGCTATCTGTTTTCAGGCGATCTCTGAGGCCCCACCCACGAACTGCCTTTTTATTCCCAAACTGACGTTATCTCATACTTGCGAACAGCAGCCCCGTTCAGAGGCAAACTATTAGCGGTATACAATGTTATCTGCACAACGCGCAGGGTGATATATCGACCGTAGCAAAAAAAAAAAATGTTTGTTATCTCGTAATGTAGCCTATAGTTTATTTTAATTTCATTTTTTTTTCGGAAGGAAAGGGGGAGAGNNGGGGGGGGGGGGCGTGAGGTTTCAGCAATCCATATTGGTTGGTTGATTGGTTGGTTGACGGTATCAATAGTCCCTATTCGGGGACTTTCAAACGACCCAAAAATAATGTCCCTAGATGCAGAAAATCTGAGATGAGTTTGACCTTGCAACCCAAGTTCTCTTGTTGGACGTACAAAGCCTATGTTCATTACCACAGGTGTAACAATATCGGGGAATAATTAAGATGTGCGAAATGAAAGAAATATCATCTATGTTTGCGAGAAAAGTATCGATATTATGTAGAGGTATCGAACCATTTGAAGGGAAATAAATGTAGAAGTTGGAAATTCAAAGCCATTTTCCTTTGTGTAGTTGTCTCCCTTAACAGACCAAGATGTGCCGCCATGCGTTCGGCTGTTGTCAGTTTGTTTATTTGTTGTTGTTGTTGTTGTTGTTTTTTCAATGAATTCTCTTCGCAGAACAGTTTGAGGAAATGAGCAAACATCAAGAAACCTATAAATTATCTATTCTTTCAAGAAAGAAATCATTGACGTCATCGATGTGTAATCTCCGAATAGAATAACTATCCATCGATGTGTAAATTATGACTTCCGAAACATCGATACGTCGACATTCAGACATCCAAATGCCCACCTCCAGCATACAGTACTGAATAGCAGCAGTCGACTCCACTTGACCTTTTTTTCTAAAAAAAATAGTTGTTGCTTCTTGCCAAAACTGAAAACTTTCTCTGTACAAAGTCGTCAACAAAAAGACTTTCAGCTGTTTAAAAGTCCAGTGGAGTGAGCGGCCGAAAACAAACAAAATATTACTAGGGAAGTCTGTCTGGTGCTTTTGTTGCTTTTTTTTTTTAGACGATATAAGAAGCGCAAGTGTGCTTATGTCTTGTTACTATCTCTCATTATTTGGACACTATCGATTACAGCATGTTTTTTAACAGTGCGAACCAAGACTGTCAGTTTGGTAATCTGCTATAGATTACTCCAGATTCTACGCTCATTCACACATAAGAAAGCAATCACGCCACACTTGTGAAACTTAGATCTTCGCTTATGNTTTTTTTTTTTTTTTAGACGATCTATTATTAGCGAATTTCGCAAGCTGGGCTTGATTCGTGAAAATTATCTCGCTATAGAACAAGTTCTGTTCAATGTGGCTTTGCTTTCTAGTTACCTGTATAGCGACGGTAACACGGTATAAGAAGCGCAAGTGTGCGTATGTCTTGTTACTATCTCTCATTATTTGGACACTATCGATTACAGCATGTTTTTTAACAGTGCGAACCAAGACTGTCAGTTTGGTAATCTGCTATAGATTACTCCAGATTCTACGCTCATTCACACATAAGAAAGCAATCACGCCACACTTGTGAAACTTAGATATTCGCTTATGGCCATCTCCGACTTTTTGTGAAAACAAAATCTTCGAGCAAAAAGCATGTCAATGGTGTGTGGGATGAGAAATTAATGAAACAATAGTAAACAGCAGAATACAATGATTTGAGTAGCTTATTGGTGAACAGACCCGAAAGTGACAGAAAACCAAACTTTATTGTGAGTGAGCACAATTTGTTCCATGTACACAACATGTATGAATTGTCCCAATGAGGATATCGACAAACAGGAAGGATACAACCATAGATTATGACAGGAAATATCTCAGGCTAACTGTGTTGTGAGAACACTATAGTCTGTTTTATCTGTTATATAAAGACCATACTATTCAGTCTACGCACATGATCTCACCTCTGTGCATTATAAGCTAGGCAAACAAACAAGCCAGGATGTGAAGGAAAGCATGCAAATTAATTTTATCAGCAATACCGTAGATGTAGTTATATATAACATATGTATAGGTTGATAACAGAGGAATGATTTTTAAACATTTTTTAATATTTTTTTGAATAAACATTGTTGAGCATCAAAGCAACATTGTAGACACTGCATTTTTCTTTTTAAATTACATCTATCCGTTCATCACCAGCGTCACTGCTTTATTACAGCGGAATCCATTTAAAACAGAGACGGTTGTAACGAGAACATAATTGAATCGGATTTAGTCCCCGTTTCTTTTTCCTTTTTCTTGTTGTTAAAATAACTTATTACAAAGGGCCCATGAGTAGCAAAAAAATCCGGCTTTTACGGTATAAGTGCCTCATTCCCAAAATATATTTTACATTAAACTGATGTTTTGACAGCCTAATTTGAGTGGGTGAAATCAGTACTCAGTGTTTACAGGCAGACAATATACAAGAGGTTATCACACATTACGTCATCGCTTGACAGTGACTGCATGTGAAATCACCCACACGAAGTCTGTATGTTAAAACAGCAACCACAAGTATACAGTCTAGGTTACTTTTCAAGTCTGTCTGCATTCCCCGATTCGGGAACAAAGGGGCATGTTAAACAAACTAATAATTTTGAAAGTCCTTGACTATCCTATTTTAACTGAATTCATGTAAAACACCTTGCGCTTCATAACTATAGTATTCTGGAATATGAACGCTATCTGATGTATCAGCCATCAAGTACCAAACCTAAAGTAATCAAAATTTTAAATTTGAAAAACAAGTCACATTAAAATACTATATTATAGGCACTGAATGTGAATACTGTGTTTAACCAGGATTTTGCTTCCCATCCTCTAGGAATCCCTCATGTTATCCTGTACTGTATATCATTGCAATAGTCGACAGATAGCAGCTACAGACACCTTATCCTTCATGATTTCAATATTCAAGCATTACGCTAGATCTGCCGTAGACTGCATCTATCAGCCATACAGATACCATATTGGAGTAATCTCCGTTGTAAACAGGAACTGTATCTAGGAAAGCCTGTGATACATACAGCTTCATAGTGAAGATGTTTTTCATTAGGTTTTGACCCCTTCGCTACGTATGACACACACTTGCATCCTTACCGTTTGATATAAAGAGCTCTTAGATGTATCGGTTAATTCCAGACTCTTAGACGTACTGGTACATCCTGAAAGTAGCATTCTCGTGTCGTATCTGTAAGGTCCTCATTCTTATATAATGAATCATTCTTACATACAGGCTAATAAGCTCATGGTAATTTGGTTATATCAACACATGCAAAATACGACGTAGGGAAGATTAACAGACATGCCGAGGAATGTACCACTTTGAGCTGTATTAGAGGTGGCGAATACGAATCTCTTGATGTAGGCCTTTTGTGGCAAAATGAAAGCCGATATTGAGCAGCGTCAGTGTAGTTCACCGAACACAACAGGCACATATGAAACAAGTAGCTGTTCAACAAGAGCTAAAGATGTGTCCATTCTGACCTCAAAGCGATGATATCTTACGTATATATTAATTTTTTGTACTCCAGTGTAGTTCTGTAGGAATCCAGAATTTTTACTGAAGCTCATTATATGATGAAGCTGATTGTACTATACGAATTTTGTCTTCGAGATATTGCAGTTGTTTTACCCAAGGTACTTAACAACTACTAAAACAAAACCAACAAAGGCTTGATTTTGTCCTCCTCACTCTATATATGGACTTATCTTCCTCTTAAATTGATTAAACTTTGTTCATCTCAAACGTCGGACAGAAAAACAGAATTCTTCAGGCATTGATTTTTTGTTTACCCCCAGAGAAAGGAGCGTCGAAGTTAAGTCATCTCGACAAAATGATGTCGACTTGAAACAAAGGGCCACGACTCTTATAGAAATGACTATAAGGCATTTAACTGGACAAGCTTAAAACTTTCAAAACAGAATTCGTAAAGCGACTGTGAATTCTCATTGTTGTTGTTGTTGTTTTTTTTAAGTTCACAGTCCACTAAAAGTGTCGACGAAGACGTCTAATCCTGTTTCTTGTCAGAGCCAGCAAGGACAGCCTTGAAACTGTGGCGGAATCTTGGGGAGGTGACGGCATAGGCCATAGGGTAGGCCGAGACCATGAACTTGCAGGCCAGAGGCGGGAGACAGGCGCCCAGCATGGACAGGCCTTTGCTTCCCCCGAGCATTGTGGAAGTGCAGAGAAAGGCAAAAGGCCCCCAACCGATCAGAACCATCAGGACGAATACGTAGCACAGCTGAAGTGAGAAGCGGGAAATATTTTGTTGTTGTTGAGGGGAGGAGAAGCAAAGAAAATAAGAGAGAGAGAAGATATTAAAGTTCTATCTTAGCAGGTTCAGATCTGAATCTGAATCTGAAGCTATCTGAGCAAAATAAAAGTATAGTCAGCAGTTATTTTACCTCCCTTCACCCCAAAATGTTGAACTGGGAATATCGTCAAGATTGGTCTTCCCATCAGTCTTCAACCTTTCTTATTCACACACCTTTTATGTGAAAGGCGGACAAAAAAATGCCATCAAAAATGCATTTTCTACTGTTCCTCTGGACGAAATGGCACCCACCACAATTACAACCAGTAATTCTGTCTGATGAAGAATGGTACAGACTTTCACTTATATGATGACAGTTTCACCACTTAAATCTCTACCACTTCGGCCTAGACTATAATTATTATCAGTGTAGTCGACTGATCCCACTTCAGACTTCTCTGATATCATACTACAGTGTCAACCCTATTCAGCTAGGTGAACATACCGATTGTAGCTGATCCTCAGAAAACGCGGTCAGTATTGCTTCTGTCGTCCCAGATCCTTGACCTTGAGGAGCGCTGCTCGGGCCTGGCGCTGGTTGGGCAGCGGGTTTGGAATGGGCGGAGTAAAGGCAGATCAAGCCAGTCATCATGGGAATGCCAAATGAGAAAACTTCCAGGGTTATCATATAAGACACATAGCTCTCATCCGGGTTCTTCCAGTCGATGGCACAAGACGTTCCAGTATTTTCGATGTCGTATCTGAAAAGTAAAGAGCTAATATTATAGATCTATATAATGTCATCGGGCTGATACGAGGAAATCTTCAGATGCTTCGATCCTATTTTTTTTTCATTACCACCTCATTTATAATTTTATATTGCCATCGAGCTAATAGCAGAAATTTACTGATAATACATGTGGAACGTTTGTTGACCAGGCGTGCCATTATTACACATTTAATCATTAGGTCTTATTATGAGACCTTTTTTCTCTGACACCGCGAGACAGTGGGATCAAGGTTCTTCCATTTTCATTCAACTGACTGTAGGTTCCAGCAGTCTGGTTCCCTCCCCACCTTCCTTTGTTCAGGTCCTTCCTTTGTTGAGGACCTATCAAAGGTCCTTCCTTTGTTGAGGCTCTGTAAATGTTACTTCTTGGTGATTTTTAATCAAGGTATTAAATGCAGAATCACTATCGTAGTACTGGACAAACTATTGAAAAACGGAAAAACGGTAAATCATGTACTGCTTTTATGTTGTTGACTCAGTACTACTGACTTTTTAAAGACCGCACATTTTTTTTTTGTCTGCAAAATGTTTTTCTATTGGGAGCGTAGACTGATGTTATAACATTCCAATTTTACTAAATTTGAGCATGAAAATGTTGCATTTTAAGAGTGCATGTCTCGCTGTGAAGTCAGAGATAGTGATCCATTACCTGCTCCAGCCCAGCAGTGGCATCGTGGCCCAGAACAATCCATTGCCAATGACCAGAAGTAATGCCCATCCATAGAACCAACCCACATTGTCTTCTGGAAAAGAAGACAAAACTGATAAATTATACAGGCATAAACCGTGTTCACTTCTACTTGACTTCGCTCTAAGTCACTTTCCTTGCTCTGTGTATTGTGAGATCAGTGATTTTGAACAGCTTGTCGAAATAGATATGTGTACCTTTGTCACCAGTGAGACGGTTTTGGTATGATCGGTAAAGATTGCACTATACTTGCCGTGATAATAATTACAATTTTCGTCGTCCTCAAACACATCTGTCATAGCAATGATCAATTATTCAGACAGCCATAACATGAGCCAACCTGGCGAACTTGCAAAACTGCAGTAACAGGACAGGCAGCACTTACTAGCATTAGACTTGTTGGCAATGATGTAGCGCTCCACACAAAGAGCAATGACGGCCCCTATAGCCACGATGCCGACAAACATCCCTTCAAATGCGTACAGCTGACACATGGTATTCCCATACAACCATCTGTGGACATGAAAATGGAAGTGCTATTTCCCTTGATTAATAATCTTTTTGTTACGGAATAGAAGATGGAAAGAGAAAAAGAGAGAGAGAGAGAATGGATGTCATGGACATCTCAGAGCATTACTGCATGCCCCCGCCTCACAGCTTCTGCATGCTCAGTGACCGGGTGAGGGTCGGGGAGAGGGAAAGAGGAGTGAAGAAGGGAAAAGATGGCAAAGATAAACTGTTCAGCTACTGCACTTGTGGACTAGGAAAAATGCACACGCCTGAGTGTAGAAATCACTTTACCAGGATAATCCAGCGCATCTCGAAAAAGCTAATAATGGTCCTAACACAGTACCTCATTGGCTAATGCCTTTCTGGAAGTTGACAATAAGTTTCAGCAAGTTGAAACTAATAAGAAAAATAACTGAACTAGTCGTATTGTGATTTTCATCAGCTAATTTGTGAACAAAATAGGCGATGATTTGGTTTGTCACATTTAATATGTCAAAGTCCTGCGAAGCTGAATGGACACATGTTCCCTTCCATAAAATGACATATTTAATTTTCCATTTTATATTGTAGTTACGTCTATAGCAGCCTACCTGCCGCTGAAACTGGAAGAGGCGGGGAATGGCGAAGGGGCGACCACACCTACGTTCGCCAGGGCTAGGCAGATGTGGATCCATGGCTTACTGCTGCTCAGAAGCTTAGGATCCTTGTAGAAAGTCAAGGCCGTCAGAAAATTGGTGATCACACCCACCACGCCTATAAAAGTTGTAGGGCCAGAAGATGAAAAAACATAACGAGGCACAGGTTCATGACTCCATTACTTGGGT